>JAQIXU010000258.1:0-45263 GCA_034701245.1 Strigamia transsilvanica
GTACAGCAAGTCTGCGAAATAATCGAGACAGAACCAAGGAAGCAAAGTGTCCTTATCAATCTCCTGGAAGGAAAAGCGGTAAACGATTGCCCAAAAATTGTATAAAAAAGCTACGCTCACGACTACGTTCCAATAGTAGCAAAGTCGACCAGACGGATCGAATACAAAAGACAAGTTGCACCCCACCCGGTCCGAACTGCTCAGACTGGACGCCTCGCCCTTGTCCGACGACTTGCCGCTCGCCGGCCCCGACGCCTCCTTGCCGTTCTTCCACGCCTTGTTTTGATTATTCCTGCGGTTGATGTCCACATCGGACCCGACATGCCCGCGATTCTCGTAGGCTGCCGACTCTTTGCTGCCCAAATCCCTGTCGCGGCCACCGGTCCCATTGCTCCCGACGCCACCCGACGACCCGCCGCTACCAACCGTCAATTTATTCGGCATCACGTCCAGCAAGGACTGACGAGACACGCTCTTGCCCCTCACTGTCTCGCTCGATTTGCCCAAATAGACGGGCGATGGCGACGAGGCGTTTATCCGGGTGCCACTCGCACTGAGCAGTTGAAGTTGTTGCGGCTGGAGTTGTTGTAAGAGGCGAGTGCGGTCGCACGACGTGATGATGCCGGGCACGAGACGGGGACCATTGGCCGTGAGCGTCGAGCCACTGCCGTACTTGACAGCGCTCGGGTCGGCATTGCTCACCACCGCTACGTCGTCCAAGTCTTCGTCCATCATTCGAGTGTCCTGTCGCGAACACGGCGTGTACTTTACCACCTTTCCGCCAGACTCCCCCACGGAGAACGGGCGACGGCCTGCCAAAGTGTTGGCGACTCTTTTCATCATTTTATCAACACTGTGACTGTGTCCGCCCACCGTTGCTCGCTTGAATTCAACCACCAAACTCGACGACTCATACTAAACGAAACAAATCCCAATATCCCAATATCCCAATATCCCAAATCCCAATTTTTATACAACAATTCAATTCAATTCGATTCGACTTTGGTCACAGAATGCACTTTCCACTATTTGATTTGCGAACTAACGGCGGTCGCCAACATGGGCAAATTGGGCGACGATTATCGGAATCGGGCGGCGTTGGCGGAGGAGGACGAAGGAAAATGAGTAAACGAAGGGACACTGATCCAAGAGGAAAGAAATAATTCACTTGATCACGTGATAAGCACTTATTCATATTTGCCTCCACCCAAACAACAACATAGCAATTTTACACCGTGCTCATAATGATAACGAACGATAACGGGCAAACGAAACGAAACGAAACGAAACCAATTCATCTAAAGGGGGGCAGGAATCGGGATGTGATCTAGGAATATTATTATAACACTCGCAAAAGTCATCGGCTTCCCCCGTCTACATCGAGTTAATCGATACTATTGCAGCAGGTGTTGAAACTCATTTTTCAAACGCTTTTACCAAACAAATGGAACAACATGTGTGCGAAAAGGCATTGCGAGATGAGGAAGCACGAGAGGGCACTGGGAAGCTGCTTTCGCTATTCAACGTGATGATCGCCATGTTTCCTCGTGTTTCGTTACCCGTGCTCCGCGGTTCGCTCGCTCGCTCGTGCTCGTGCTCGTTCTCGTGCTCGTTCGCCGCTGTGGTTCACTGCCCTCTTTAAAGCGGCCAATGCGCTCCACTCGCCAAAACTGTTTGATCGAATAATATCACTTTCCTACGTAGAGCGTCGATTTCTATCACACGATTCGCGACCGGCGGTTTTTGCGGCCGCAGCTGCGGCGGCGGAGGCGGCGGCGGAGGCGGCAGGGCAACGTGCTGCTTCACGACGACCTGCGACTGGCCACGTCCGTCCACGATACAGTCAATCCTTTCGTAATTCGCACGCGATATCTACGGTGGTTGATCACTTTCCGACGCTACTGCATTCATGTCACGAACATGCACACGTTCACAGATCAATTGCACTTGTATCCGCGTGGCAACGTCTAGCCAGGACCGAGGCGAAAAGGAGGCAACGACGCCACAGACGACGATAGCGTGAGATGCGAGCGAGGGAAACTCCACATCACCACCGCCACCTTCGCCTCATGGGCTAGGCTCATTGGGTGGCTGGAGGGATGCGGAGGATCCCTGGTGGGCTGCACCTAACTATATTCTCGGTCTCTTCACTTGTCAGCGCCGTAATTGCGCTCCTTCGTCCGTCTACTAATAATAGCGCTAGGGTTCTTGGCAGGTGCCAGCCAGCGACCGATATGAATTATTGATCACAGCTAACGACACTTTGATTCATTCACGTCATGAATTAAAACAATAATGTTTATTACTATTATATAAATACAAATAAAAACTAATTACAAATATTATTAGAAAAACAAAACAAGATTTAAAACCGGATAAGGACAATTTTCCGATTCAACTCGATCAGTACCATGATTTATTTCCAACATTCTGATTTTCTTTACGGATTAAAGGGCAACATCCCACGATCATTCGTTATTATACAGAACAAAATAAAAACTTATCAAGTAGAAAATTAAATGCAGATTTTTTTTGTTAAGTCATTTACAGTAATTTGGCGGCAGAAGCACCAAAGGAACAGCTCTTGACCTTCTTCGAAACTTTAGCGGTCCTTGAGCCAGAGGGAAGGTCCATCTCCTAGAGGAAAAAGCGCTTTAACATATCACAGAAAAGTTAAAACTTGATTTTCATCAAATATTCGATTTTAATTATTAGTTTTGCTCACCGAAGGAAAAGAAAACTACGACAGATAGAAGGGTAAAGGAGGAAAAGTGATCAATAATTTTGTTTTTTTTTTAACTTTCTTGGATGGATTGGAAAGAAAGTGCCAACACATCTTGGATGTCTCGGTTGAATTTCTTCTGGAAATCCAACAAGTGGACAAAAGATTGAGACGGACTAATCTACTCGTTAGACGGCGGGAGAGACAAATTAGTTAGGTTGGATTAAACGGCGCTTTTTACCTGTAACTCCGTGGTGCTAGCACTCATGTGCGCCAGGTGTTCGTTTAGTTTCGAGGGGTTTTGAAAGGGACTGATCATGGTCGACATTGCTCGCTTGAGTTTTCTGGGTGTCCGGTTGAAGGAAAAGGCACGGGTAACTTTACGGCTCGTCTTGGACGCCAAACGACTGGGTTTACGAGAGAAATATTAGTATCGAAACAGAAACAAGTGTGGCAGTTTAGTCCATCTCATTCACACATTTTTGTCACCATTTTGGTGTTTACCTCATTGCTTTTGAAAGCGAGCTTGAGTTCACTTCGCTCGTTTCGATATCCAATTCGTGCGGCTCCAACATAGTTATGAAATTTTCCTAATTAAAATATTTAAAAAAATTTCATTTTTGTAATAAATTAAGCGATTTTTTTTAAGGGGAATTACCACATCCGCTCTGCAAACGGTATTTGCCACTTGACGAGATAATGTTTTTATCCAGTCTAATTTATTGAGGTTGGAACTTGCAATGGCGAAAGCGTAAAGCTTTTCTTTCAATTCCTGATTTGATCGACAAACTAGGGCAAAAACGTTCTTGCATTCTTCCGTTTCGTTGATATTCACAACCCGTTTGATGGACGCTAAGGGCATAAGTTCCAAATGTTTGTAGACTTTGGCTTGGTTTTTACTCGCTGCCAGGCTGGCCGTGCTGGGACTTTTTATCGTCGCGATGTTTTTCATTCGCTTCTTACAAATCTATTTTAAAAACGAAAACCGTTAAACGTGACGTTTTAATTCGTTTAATTATATTTACCTCCATCATGTCGGTGAATAAAAAGATGGTAAGGAGATCTCCTTTGGTGCCGATTGAATTGCTTATCTCGAATACGTCGAGTTTACTCACAAATGCTCGATGCGATGATAATAAATTTGGTGGGCAATTATCGATGTCGTTTACAATGTCAAACATTGCAACTTGCTCTTCTGTTTTTCTTTTATTTTCATTAATATTCCTAAACAAAAAAATATTTATTACAAAAAGATAAAATTAAATTAAAATTTATTATTTATACTTCAAAACTTCTTTTAATGCGACGATAGCTTCTTCTAATTGCGGATGGTCAGAGTTGCTTTTGTGCGTGTGTTTTAGAATATCTAGAAAATTCCAAACCACCATCAACACAAACATAAAAATAAACGACAAAATTCGCACAAATTACCATTTAAAAGTAAAATAATGCTGGGAAGCCTCTGGACTGGCCGAATGAGCAATTCTGACAACGATTGTCGCCCACATTCGGGTTTATTTAGACAAATTTTTAAAAAAGCATGAAATCTCGGTTTAGACCTATCACACATCGACAGCATCTCTCTAGTGTTCTCAAAAAAATTTACAAATGGTGGATAGGCCTTTAAAAGATCCGGCGCCTTAAAAAGATTTAAAAAATAAATAAGTAAATCGCTCGTTTCATCCACGAAATCACCTACATGTCGAAGAATAATGCTGCCCAAACCGCATTCTTCGTTCCAATTGCTCATCAAATTGGCCAAATCATTCCGAAGGTTGTTGTGCACTTCATAAATTGGCATTACATTGCCGAATATAATTCTTATTTCTGTCGGAGACAATATAGGACCCCCTACTTGCTCTTCAAACTCCAGGGGCTCTTTAAATCTCTAATTAAAAAAGAAATAATGTATAATCATCACCGATAAACGCGTTTAATCAATAACTCACGCTAATAACTGTTTTAAGAATGCCGACGTAATTATTTTCCGTCTGCGATAATTCTGAACAAACTTGCCGCCGTCCGGAAAAGCTCTTTAAATCCGCCGGTGTGCTAACGGCGGGTGGAGAGACACACGAAGCGTCGACTGTTTGTGGACTTTTGCAAGCTGTTAAGAAAACTTACGAGTTATTTTCTACATTTTTACATTTATATTTAGAAATTATTTACGCGAAACTTTCTCGGGTGACAGAGTTGCATCTAAAAACGAATCGTTTAAAGATTTTCCCAACATGTCCGTGGATTTACGTAGTTCGGATTTTGACGTTCCCGCTTCGGGGAGTTGGGCCAACTGGCCCAAAGTCGCTTTCAGCCGTTTTCGTTTTCGATTTCGTGAAATAGGTGTTAGCGAGGCTGCTGAAACGGGTGTGCTTTTAGCCGGCGGAGTATCGTACGACTAAAAAAAAAGAACAAGTGTAAGCGAAAGTTGAAATTAGGCGAGAGTCCTCCGTGCTTACGGGTTGGTAATAGTAAAATCTTTCATCGGGACACGCGTCCATTTGAATCGTAGCCCAGAACCACTCGGCCCTCACGATGTAAGCGCGGCTGGAGATGTCTCCGCTAAGGTCGATTTCATTTTGTTCGTCTACAACAACGTGAGTGGCCGATTCGTCTTCCGCGGCAGCTACGGCACCCCCTGTCAAACAATAAAATTTAAGAAATAATTCAGAAAGTGGTTAATACACGACAAACCATTTTCTTCGGTGCTTTTTTCCATATCGGCGCGATCTTCGTCGCTAAACCCCAAAAACGCAATATGACAACTGAAGAAAGGTTTCTGTTTATTCTGCTGGATCTAGGGAATAATTAAATATTAGTTAACACGTTATCGAAATACCTGAACGTTGAAATTCGAGTACCAATTCTGGATCGTTAGCCGAGAAATCCGTGTCATTTCTCCGTTCCCAAGTTTTGTAAATCCAATTTCGACTCATTATCAAAGTTCCCATCGTGACGGCATACTTTAACGAATTGAAAAACATTAATTGAATAACAAGAATAAAGAAAGCTAGAAACGAACTTTGTATTTATCGCGACTCGTGCTGTTTGCCACCAAATGCGTTACACTCGTTGAGAATTCCTTTCGGATACTGCCACCCATATTGTGAACCAACTTCACCATATCGTGCTGAAATGTACAACCATTTTAATGTTGTATTTAAATGTTTCCTTATTTTTGAAAGTACCAATTCATCTCGAATTTCAAAACCGGTAAAACAAACGACAAGATTTTGCATCGACGTGCAGTAAAGTGGTCGAAGTTTCAAGGGCACAATCTGTAAAATTAATTAAAAATTCAATCAATTCAAATGATAGAAAAAAAACAAACCAAATTAATACTTACTTCGTTATTTGCAGCGCATTGTTTTATAAGTGTCGGACCGTAAATTCTTTTCCTGCTTTTCCAAAGGAAATTAAATTGTTTATCATCAAAGTTTTCTAAAATAAAACACGTTTCCCATTCTTCATTATCTTCGTCGCAGTCCTCCAACTCGTAAACTGAATTGCGGAAAACAAAAGGGACATCGAGTGCCTGTTAAAATAATTGAAATAGATTTTTAATATTATTTTTAACGATTTGAGGCCTAACGAGCTCACCTTTAAACTGTCCAATAAAATACTATCGTTTTTTAACGTTTTTCCGATAACGCATAATTTTAATTGTCCGTGAAATTCACTGGAATCGCCTTAATAAATTGAACGGAAGCGGTGCAAATTAAATTAAATGATTTTTGAAAATAAATTGAAATTTTCTCATTTATACCGTCAATCATTTCCAACCCACTCTCTTTGGATCCCCCTTCGGCCATCTTATTAATTTACAGCGAATTCAAAATTACATTCAAACGTCGACGTGACAATCCGACTATTGGTCGCCTCTCATTATTCCTCGCACAAACGTTAACCGACGCATCAAAAATGCCAACGATTTCAACGTCAAATTCCTAACAATTTCGCCATTCACCTCAACAGGTTTAAAATTAAGCGGGAATATTCAAAACGAGCTTTCTGATTGGTGGATATCGGACGAGATTGTAATATTCACTGCAATTGGCAGAATTCACGAATAAATTCTACTAACGGCGACATCTGGTGAGCGAACGTGTTAGTTCGATACACCGAAATGATGAGCCGAGTGATAAAAGTTCGCAAATTGGGTCTCATTTCATATAAAAATGCATTAAAAATTCAGCATGACATTGCTCAAACTCATTTCAAAGCGATAAAAGAGAAGAAAAACACGAGTGCCGACACACTGCTCCTCTTGGAGCATCGTCCCGTGTACACAGTAGGAATTCGGCGTAAAGAATACGCAGAAACGGAAGAAAAACTCAAGAATTTAGGCGCAGATTTCGTGCAAACCGATCGTGGCGGACTCATTACGTTCCACGGACCTGGCCAATTAGTCGTCTACCCCATCATCAACCTAAAAGGCTACCGACCGAGCATTAAGTGGTACGTGTGCCAATTGGAGCAATGTGTAATCAAACTGTGTAAAACGATGAATATAAACGCGACAACGTCGCCAAACACCGGTGTGTGGGTCGGAGAGGATAAAATAGCAGCTATTGGTACGAATAAAAACAAATTTCAGTTTATTACTAAAAATAAAACAAAATAAAAAGCAATAAAGATAAATTCAATTCGCAGGTGTTCATGGCAGCCGCTACGTCACGACTCACGGTATCGCGATTAACTGCAACACCGATCTCACGTGGTTTCAACACATAATTCCTTGCGGAATCCCGGATAAAGGAGTGACGAGTCTGAGTGTCCAACTCCAAAAAGCCGTAACAGTTTCCGACACAATTCCGGCATTTCTCGACGCGTTTCGCGCGCAATTCGACTGTCGTCTCGAAATGAGTGACGACAAAACGTTCAAATCCCTTTTCTGATTGGTTTTGGTAGCACGTACACGCGAACAGCTTTGCACAGTTCGATCGTCATCTCGTCCCCCGTTTTGTTGGCCGTGGAAGTCGACGCACTCTTTTGCCTCGTTGCGCCGCCGCCGCCGTTCGATTCGGAGTCGCTGAAATCCATGACGAGGGAAATCTCGACGTGGCACGCTTCGGACCAAATGCTGTGCGATATGAGAACGTTGCTGACCAGACGACGGTGCAGCGGGGACGGGGGACTGGCGTCGCGAAAATCGTTGACTCGCGGTAGCAGAAGGTGGATTTGCTGGTCCGGATATTTAACTCGAATTCGGACGGTTTTTAGATCCTCCACGTTCCAAATTTCGGCGATTAATGGAATTCCTAGTACGAGTCCGGATGTGAATTTCAATGCGTTTTCCGATTCGCCGGACGGCTCTAGAATCGTCGCGTTGGCTTGTAGAACGTCGCTGGTCAGACGGAGGACGGGGGAGTCGTGAAGCTGCAATATCGGCTGCAAAAGACGCGCGACGGCGCCTGGTTTCGGTTCGTCGAGTCGATCCATTTCGTGGAAAACACTCGCAGTGAATTTATCAGGGTCGAGATGATTATTCAGTAAAAACCTGTTTTTAAAAATATTCATATTTGATCAAAATGTTAAGATTTGATAATTTAAATTTGAATAAAAATTATGGCGCACTGTTGCAATTGATCCACTTGATCCAAAAAATGTTCGCAAAGCGCTAGAGCTGAAGAATTGCTGCCACAAACAATGTATACCAATTGCAAGGCCAATGCTCGGAGACGCATTTCGTGAATTGTGGCCAATTCGGTCGGATTTAAACCCAGAAATTTGTGTCTAAGCTGAAAACTAAGCTGTAAAACCTGCACAAAATATGTAAAAATAAATAAAAAATTAATTTATTAATATAAATGTACCTTTTCCACTGTATTTTTCACGGTGTAACCTTGTTGCAAAGCGAGCAACGAGGGACTAGACCAGTTCTTATTGCTTAATACCTAGAGAAAAGAATTTGAAACCAATTTTTATTTGATTAAAAGGAATTTTTTTCTCAAACCTTTGCAAACAAAGATTGACATCTGATGTACAGCGACGCACAATTCGCCGCTGCTGATAAATTCGGTGCAATTTCAGACAAACGTTGTAAATCTTTAATCGCGGTTTCCATAAGTGTTTGTCTCGAAGCGGGAGTCGATTGATACGCAGCCGCAATTCGTTCTAAAATTTGATGTAAAAATGACCGAGTGTTTCCCGTGTCGTAGTCGATCGAATCGGGCTTAACGTGCGTTTGATTCGGGATTTTTAAGTGCGGCACAAGATCGGGTAAACTGTCTTGAAGGTAAAGATAATGGCGTAACGTGTGCTGCTCAAATAACGGCATCATAGTCGGACAATTTGCAGCTGCGTTGAACACCAAAATGAGAATGCTCACGTCTGAAACAAACAAAAACGTGTCAATAACCAGAAATTAATTTATATTAATTTGATATTACAAGTTGGATCATCCATGTCCGGTTCGGGCATATCTAAATAAGGATGAATTCCGAGCAGTTCGGGCACCAAAGGCAATGTCAATTCCGGATGTTTAGCGCCTAATTTTTGCAGGCATCGCCAAATCGAATGTTTATCCAACGGATAGCGCTTCAAATTCTCGAGTAAATGATCCACGCACATTTTAAGACAAGCTTTCGTGGATAGATGACAAGATCCCAACATGTGATGAAGTCCTTCTCGAATCTCCATTGAGAAATCCTGAAAAAAATAAGAAAATTTACATATTAATAAATAATTATTTAAAAATCAAGTCTCACTTCCAACACAGCCAAAATGGTTTCGAGTTGGTCTTCACGTAAACTGATGTGTTTACTGATCATACATAAATTACGAATGGCTTGAACACGAACATCTTCAATTTCATCATTGAACATGTCAACGAGGAAATCGATCGACTGGATGGCAAAGTTGGGAAAAGATACCGCTAAATGCCCCAATGAATTTACAGTCGCTGTTCGAACCTCTGAATTAAAACAAGTCGTTAGAGAAATAAAAATAAACAACTTAGTAATTATTAGTAATCAACCTAAAAATTCATCTTCTAAGCCATGCACAAAAGCGCCGCACGCTCCAGAATTCATCAAACTAATCGAATCGGTTTCCAAAACTTCCTTCGGTGCATCATCCGCCCATTTTTGGCCCGTGGACCATTCGCCGCTTTGATAACTCTCCTTTTGTCTTTCGTGAGCAGAACGTTTCCTCTAAAAATTTAAAAAAAAAATCAATTGATTAAATTAAATTAAATTTATCTAAACTTTTAAAAATTTACTCTCAAATGGGACATTAGTTTCTTATCCAAAGTTTGCTCTAGAAAGCGCTGGCTGACAGTGGTAAAAGAACCGAGAAGCTCAGCCGCCGCTGTACGAACCGCGACGCTTAAATCGTTCATTGCGTTACAAATTTTCGCAAAAACATCGTCGACTAATCGAATTTCTTCCTGACAATCCTCTACAGGCACAAAACTAAAACAACCAAACAAAAGTCATAAATTAATTCATCATTTTTATAAAACAATTAATACTTTTCTGGGTACGTTTGACCAATAACGCGAATTAGTTTTAAAGCTTTGGCACGAACTCCTTCGTAATTGTCGCTCAAAGCGGAACAAACTTCGCTGTACACGGCCACATCCAATTTTAATCCTCGGTCGTGTAAATTAAGCTAAACGAAATTAAATCAACCAAATATCAACAAATAAATATTAGTCTACCATTGCTCCAAACGCTGCAGATCTCACTCTTGGGTCTTGACTATGACAATATTCGCCAAGAATTTTCATCGACGAATTACTGCTTTCGGACGAACTGGCAACGGGGGTTAGTTCACTTATCAGCTGCAGACATTTGATCTTGACTTGATGATTAGTGTCTGTCAAGTGTTGTTTAGCTAAAGTCAACAATCTTTGGAATAATTTCCCATCAGGCGGAACCATGTTTTGATTAATCTGGAGTAACGTGTCGAGCAACTGAGTGATAACTTTGTGCGACGCTTCGCCACGAAGCACTGAAATTAAATCGTCGAACGAAGTCGATCCGTCAATGTTGGAGGTTCTTAAAATCTCGGCTATGAGTCTGATGATTTTGACACGAACGGCTGTTTCTGTTTCCTTGTGGCAATGATCCAGCAAGCGACGAAGAGCACTCTGCGCGTCGTCAAACTTAAAACAGAATAACTGGCATAAGTACGGGTTAATAAGAAAACACCGTTACACAATTTTTATACTTGTAATGGCAAGGCGTCGCCTAATAATAAAATGATTTGCATCACATCGTGAGAGCTGCTGGTTTCCGATAACACCGACAAATCAATTTCAGTCGAGCCACTTTTAATTTTCTTCGAAAGTCTAAGCTTCTTGATCTTGGGCGGTTCATCCTTAGAATAAAAATTAATGTAGCGATACGACAGATCACTATAAATATGATTTACCTGCAAAACTTGACTGTATTCGGCCAAAGCGCGCTTCTTCAACACAGCCGCCATTATTGTTTATGTGAAAGATTTTGCTACTAGGTGTCGCTCGTGACAAATTAAAACTTTTGGGTTTTAAAGCAAAAATGTTTATTTTTCCAATACACAAACTCGTTCTAAAACTGTTTAATGCATTAAATACTTCGAGACAGTAACGCTAAATGTTTATTCACTTCTGATTCGGGCAGTTAGCATTTAGGAGCCCTTCTAACTTCAAAAACCCTCCATTAAATACATCAACATCAGATCCAGCATGCATGGCAAGTGCCAGCAATTTTTCCGAAGCTAACGGATGCCAATCCCCGAATGTGCAGCCGAGATCATCCTGGACGTCATAATAATGACACCTTTTAGTAAGGCGCATGGATGGAATATATTCGTACACGTAAACCCAATTGCACCGCTGCAAAAAATAAGCTATACCTGTAATAAAAAACACAACATTAAACACAAATTAAACGAACTATTCAAAAACTTTGAACCTAGAAATCCTGACGATGGCGGATTACGTAATAACGGGATGCCGGTATTAGTTTGGATAAAATCCCAGATATCCCAAAGCGTTTGTGGATGGAAGATGTAGAACTCTTCTTCGGGCTTCTGTTCGCGTTTTTTAAAGTACGGCTCGAATACGCCGAATTCCGGATGACGAAACCACTGAAAAAATACATTTCAGTTACATCTTTAGTTAAAATCGACAAGCTTAATTCAATTACAGCACTCATGTCGACGGAATAATTAGCTGGGTCCCACACCATCAGCGTAATGTTTTGATACAACGGCGATGCGAGAAAGTTGAATTGCGGTTTCGAAATAACTTGTGAATTAATTATGCGATGAGTTGTTTTCGAGCCTACATCCGATTCAAATGTCTCCACGGGAGCGTTGTTAAATCTTAAAACTGCATCGTGAGAATCTGCAACAAAATCGAGCGTGAAACTAACAAAAATTCTTTTAACCCGCGTCAAAATATCCACAAAATCGAATAAAATCAAATAATAAAATGAAAATATATATTACTTTACTGCAATTAAGCAAAAACGTATTAACCGATTTCTCTTCCCAAGTTAGATTTATATAAAGACCCTGAGCTGGAAACAATAGCGCACGAGTTGTAGTCAATTCGTTCACTGCTATCTAAAGAAGTTGGAAAATAGTGGCTAAGTCCTTCACTTCTGAACGGCTCAGTCTCAAAATCGAGAAACCTAACTTTGACCGTCTTTTTAAAGGCACAAGTGATAAGTTTTGGTTTTTTATACGTCGAAGCTCGAAATCCTTGGAAGAAAACATTGTATCTGTTCTTCGCTTTACTCAGAAGAATGTTGCTCGAATCTAATTGCCTTTCTCGTAATTGTACAATCAGTTGGTTTTTGTAAGTCTCGATTTTTGCTTCTAATTTATCAGTTGGAAGATCTTTATGTTCCATGCTTTCGTCCCATATGTGTTTGATTTTTCCGTGAGGATTCGTCAACGATCCGAGCCATGTTGCGCTCAATTGAGGCTGGATCCATTTCACGTGGATATTCCTCGTCGAATCGAATTTATATTTCGGCATTGCTGTCATCTGGAATTTGAATTTAAAAAAATTGTATAATTTACAAATTTTTAATTTTATTTTATAAATACGAACCTTCCAATAACGTGACCACAAAATGTAAACATAAGCAAACAATCCAAAAATAGTTAAGTTTATAAACAACCAAATACTTAGCGCCACAATTCTCATTTTAAAAAATACAAAATAACTTTTAAGCTGTCATCGTGAGAATATAGGTTGATGGTCCCACTACATCATCGTACGGATCCGGGCTTCTGTTTGATGATTGCAACATCGAAATCCAGGAAATGGTTGATTAACCACCGACAAGGGAAGATTAATATCGGCATAGTCCTGTGGGCTGACTGCTGCGAAAACGCCGGAAATGACGTATGTTGCTGTAGTAGAGTTGGGTTATGGCGGACCTTCCACGGCCGGTGTATTTGCTCGTGTTTTTCGTATTTATTGGCTTAACTATCAAAGATTTAATTCTACCCAGTCAAGTCAGCGTAGAGGGAGTACAGAACAAAAATATTCCAGCAACAAATTTCAATAAATTTACAGGGCCAACACTCAAATTTCTGTTTTGGTAAGATAAAATGGTTGGCGTCATGCGCATTATCGGAACAATTGCTCAATGTTTTCCTCAAAACAATAATTATTCTTTTTCTTTTTAGTTTCTCATGAGGATACAGAAAAGTCTTTGAGCAATATGCATCGCTCATACAAGACAAGTATCCCGACATTATTATATCCGGAGATAATTTCCCACCTCCTTCTCACCGATTGCAATTTGCCCAAGTTTTGGGAATCGGAAAATTAATTCTAATAGTCCTAATAGTGTCTAGTGTTAATCCTTTTAATTTCATGGGGACGGATACACCTAGCGTCTACCGATGGTTTCTTAACAACAAGGTTAAACATCAAATACCGGCGTGAAATTTGCGAGTTTAAATTTGCCATTTTATTTTTGCAGTTGTATTCCTGTATGATGATTTATTTTCTTAGTAATGTTCTGGAAAGTCAACTTATTTCCACGGGGGCATTTGAAATTGCATTCAATGGTAAGGAATGGTAAGGAATTTACAAATGTTTGATGTTACAAATGTTTATCGTTGTTCCAGATGTTCCTGTTTGGTCGAAATTAGAAACTGGTCGTATTCCTTCTCCTCCTGAATTATTTCAAATAATTGATAGCCACACGAGTTTTAAGAAGTTTCTTTTTAATTAAATAACAGTACGTCTGTTAGTTGCATTTTATGGTACACGAGTTTAATTTTAATTTGGGTTTTTTATTTATTTGTTCAGGTGTTTGTAAAGTGCAGCTGATTGGACAACATGAAGGTTTTCATTTCAAGCTTCTCATAGCCTGTGGAAACTGGAATTCTTTTGGTGCATGAAAGCTGCAACGATTTCACTGTTTTCATTTTTGTTGTGAGTCAAGTTATTAAATAATGTACTAATTTGGTTTATTGTTGGTTGTAATTATTCGAGTCATTTCTGTTTGTATTAATTTTGAGTACAATTTGCAAATTAAAATGCTGTTTACCAAAATGGAGATGGATCGATTGGGTTTGTCTATGCAGTGGCGCCATCTATTTCCGACATCGATTATTACTTATTCAATAAATTGTTTAGTTTTTCCTTAATTAAGCACATTAACTGGACATATATCCTCTTTCCTCGTGTTAAAAGACCGGAACTCGTTCTCCAATTACAAGAAAGGTAAGAAAACACATTAATATTACGTTACTTCCTGACAGATTACCTCGCACAACTGTGCTGGAAATTGGATCCAAAATACTAAGACGCTTCAGATCTATTCGATCGTAATTACATAATCGCAATTAATAATAAAAACAAGAAAATCAATAATTTCCATAAGAGTGAAGTTTCAAAAAATGTGTAATTTTTAAAACGAAATAAAAAATAATAATTAATTAAAACTTCCAATCTCAATAAAGAGCCACCTGTAAGTGAAAACAGTCACAAGCCGCCTCGTTTCGCAACGAAACATCTCATTAAAATCGAAGTGAATGAAATTACGCCAAAAGACTTACATACTCATTGTGGTAATTCTAATGTGTAAATAAACAATGCCACGATGCTAAACTAACAAGTCCCGCAATGAATATGTAGTAAATGTTTAGAGGGTTTATCGATCACTCAATGTCCTTTGAATTTCTCACTTAAACGAAGTGAGTTGTCCTCGTTAAACTAGAACCATCCTGACCACAAGCCCGGGTAAATTTAGTGCACCAACTTCTAATTCGCTGTCGGTTACGCCATTACTCAGACAGAACATCTGCAATCAATACACAACCGACTTAACAATGATAATCACAATGCCAACACCCACTCAACTTGAAGTTTATCCCTTTACACAAAGTATAGAACCAATTCAATTTATATTCTCAATACAAACTCGTTCTAATTTGTTAGAAGAAAAGTTCGTATTAGATTTTTCTTGTTTTTTTATTTAGCACTAGACAAAAAACGGAGCCAATTAAATGCCAGGAAAGGGTTTGAAAAAGTCTTAAACTCAATCAACCATCGCATCATAAATAACTGAGCTGGCGAAACAAATTGCGAGTACTTTGCCCATACACGACAAAACATTTGATTGTCTCATGATAACATTTTTAAAAATTTATATATATATATTTTTATTATTATACTTCTCCCTTGCTGTAGTTGTCATTGAAAGATTCCACCTTCTGCAACCTCAACGAAATCGATAATCCAGCCAACCGACAAGGAATTCTCCATGACCCCCCTGTTACCTAGCACCAACACTTTCACAGATAAGAAATTCAATATTCCTCGCAGTTCATCACCAACAAGCAAAACTAAGTTGAGTGGCCGTGCTTCGAGGATGTAATAACAGTTATTGCCATCGCCAAATAGACGAAAAAATAATTAGCAATCAAATACTCGACTTTTGTCAAGAGCACACAACTCCGAGATAAATTTTTCAACGATATTTCCATCGTTTTTGGTTTCATAAGAGTAAATATTTTGTTGGAAAATCTAATTTGCTTGATGTGAAGAAAGAAAATTTAAAACTAAACATGAAACAATTCGAAGAAAACGAAAATTAACTTTGGTCAACACATCAAAGCAAATTTTTCGCAATTTGTTTACCTCCCTAATTAATTAACTTGTGTTATTTTTTTGTTGATAGTTAATTACAAACACTCCTGCGACTGCCACCGAGCACTCAGCTTTTACATTAAAAACAAAAATTGGTTTAATTATTTTATATTTACATTTTTAGCATTAATTATTAACCAATTTTCAGCACCTGTCACTCGATCAATTGTAAACCCCTCGGTGTACACAAAGCACTCTAAAAATGAGCAAACTTTCTTAAGGGTCACTTCTGGCAACTTGCCTCTTTCGAAGGCAGTTAAGGACATTTCCTACTAGTGCAAAACAACAAAAATGCGTCGTCTTAAATGAGTTAAACGAATTAAATTCAAGAATTAATCACTACATTATGATAATGAGATCGAAATAATAAATTTCAATACTTTTTTTCTTAAACTGAAAATCAATTAAAAGCAGTTTGCGATTGGCACATGGAAATCGATATTGTATTTTTCTTTAACGTTAAATTATAAAAGTAATTACCTTTCCACGGCTCCAATAAAAGTCTGTTACTGACATGAAAGCATCGTGATTTTCTCCTGCTTGTTTTGACACATTCACGATGCAGTAAATTATTTTTTTTTTTGCATAAAAATGCAAAATATCCACTAATTAAACTAAATAAATAAAATTTCATTAAAAAAACATTTATAAAATACATCTTAAATATTGATTTTTCTTTTTCTAACCTAAAAAAAAAAAAATCAGTTCAAAATTATTATTTAAAAAAAAAAAAACTTCCAATTATTGGCATTGAATAAATCATCGTCAAGTTGCCAAATAACGATATTATCATATTTAATATTTTTTTTATATACCAGTAAAAAAAAAAAAAAATTGGCACGAGATCAAGTGCGACTCTCGAAAGAGTTGAAAAGCCGAAGCATCCCATTTTTTAAGATAATTTTTTTTATTAACACTCATCTGAATGAGTGTCGACTATCGACGTAAGGAGATGAAGCCATACATCGTACATCAAACTCCCACGAGAGCATTAATGGCACTGCCTTTTCCCCCACAATTCCCTGCGGAAAATCCCCTTTCTTTTTCTCGCATTTGGGATTACGAACAATCCGTCAATGACACAAACAATAAGATGTAAAGATATATATATCTATAACCCCCTCCCCAACTAAAAAAAAAATCTCTAACGCTTTTCACTGAATCAATAAGCTCAAAGTAAGCACGCCTAAATACGGTATGCGCAACTAATCTATTATTAGGTATTTTTAAAAGTTATTTTCGATTTAAGTCAGTGACTAATTAAACATCTCAAATTCAACCAACAACCTTTATAAATAGTAATCCATGAGAAGTTCCTAAATTAGAATAGTCGAACTGATTAAACGTTCAATATTACTTTAATTTAAATTACCAGCGTCAATAAAGGGAAAATTATGCGGGCAATAAACGGAAATCATGTGCCATATTATTCGAGTGACTTGGCAATTCACACACAACTCCATCAACTCTTAAAATCAATTTCGCGCAAGTCAACATAACTTGAAAGCGCAAAGTAAATTTTAATGAAATTTGAAACTTCTAAACTTCAACTCGTTGCCAACCAAACCTCTATATGAATGGGTAATATTAAACCAATTTACTATTCTTTTCGCTTAATAAAAAGAGAAAAAAAATTGCCCGCTAAAATACTCAAAAGAAAAAAAAAACGAAGAAAAAAAAACTAATTAGTATACCGGTATTCAAATTTCAATTTTTCATGTTTTATTTCGATTAATTACACGTAAAAAAAATACCGCTACGTAAAATTCTAGTCCTCAATGTATTCAAAGGGTTCGGGAGGCTCAGGTTCGTCTCCTTCATCTTCCATTTTGGGTCCTCCAGCTAAAATTAAAACAAGAAACAAACAAAATGTAGACATCTCACGGCTATTACTCACCCAAACACAATTAGGCTTTTAATTAAAAGTTAAAAACAAAAAACAAAAAAAATAAAGAACCAATTTTACCCGGAAGAACTTCGACAATATCTTCAGGGTCCTCGTGTTTCAAATCCTTTGTCATAATGATTCCGCCTATAGTGATCTGAATTACAAACAAATCAAAATAAATATAAAAAAAACCAATAGAAAAACAATAAAAAAAAAAAAAAATCAATTTACATCTTTCATGGGGATATATCGACAACCCTCAGCAATCTGCATCACCTTCAGCTGAAATAGCAACGAAATATCCGGTCAGTTTTAATTCAACAAAATCCAATAAATCACACAAACAATTGGATTAGTCAATAGTCGAAAACAAACAAGTTAATCGGTTTAAAACCAGAGAATTACAACTGGCATCAAACCATCCAAACCCATCTCAGTCAGTATCACCTGTTGCTTCATTACACGTGCTGGATTAGACAACATCTCAAAATTAGCCTCCGGTTCTTTATCTTCTTCCTTCGTCTTCTCCTTTGTCTCTTCGTCCTTCTTCTTGTCTTTACTTGACAAGTCCTTCTTTGAGGACGTTCCTTCCTTTGCCACAACTATTTTCTCTTTCGATTCTTTATCTTTTACTTTGCCATCTCCTTTCTCTCTTTCTTTTTCTTTCGTGTCGTCGCGTTTCTCATCGTCCTAAATTATTCAAAAATTCAATTCAATGTATTTAAATTTTTTTTTTTAAATTAACTAATTTATTTACCACGTCCATTTTTTCTTCTTTTTCGCGCTTTTCGGCCTCTTTTTTCTTGGCTTTAGCCGTGATACTAAGCACAGCGGTTGTTACTTTCTCTCGTTCTTTTTCTTTCTTCTCTTCTAATGCAGCTGGGTATCCATAGGTAGATGGTTTAGCATTCGAACGAAATTCAATTTTCGGCATCTACAACAATATTGAATTGAGTTTCGATATAAAAAAAATGCCTAAAAAAAAAAAAAAATCGATAAATTTACCTTTAAATCAGAATTTAGAGTAATAAGAGATGTTGGGGTAAAGGAAAGAGCCAGGAAATGGGCCAAAGGAAACCAAAACCAATGTTGCGTAAACACCAACATTCCAACCACTGATGTCATGTTTGTGTGGCCAGTTCGTGATTGGAAAGAGATCGTTACATTTCGCCCACCTTAAAAAAATATTCAAAAAAAAATTATTTTAAACATTTTATTCTAAAATCACACGTCACATCTCAAGTTTTGATGCATCAGCCATCAATTTAATAAATGATAGAAAAAAATGTCATTATCCTGTTACTCACTTCATTTCACTGTCAACTTCTTTTTCTTACCAATTTCATTCTTTAAGTATTTTTTGTCGAAGATTAAAACTCAATTAAATTTTATCTTAAACTAAATTACATCTTCGATTCAAAAAAAGACTAAATTAAAGAAATTTCAAAATAAAAAAATGTATCCCTTTAATCTACTTTAGAAAAAAACCAAACAAAAAAAAAACCAATTAAAATGCCAACTTAAAAATACATATATATCTAGATTAAAACCACTTCAAAAAAAAAATCAGCCAAAAATAGAAATTACATAATTCTCATTGAACACTCCAAGAAAACAAATTAAATTAAAAACCCAGAGCAAAATAAAATATTTGCATTCGTCGTTGTGCGAAATGGCTCATTTTTATTACCCCAGATCAATATCAGGTTCTCCAAACCTGAAACAAAATTTAGACGAACCTTTGGATACGACTCAAGTGAATTTTTTTCCTTCTCTTAAACCCCTTATCAGAAAAAGCACCTGTCGTCTGTCTTCCCCCACACCCCCGCAAAAAAAAAAAAAAAAACTCATACTAATTCGTCTTTTCCTTTAGCCATGCTTGAGGAAGCGCTTTTTTCTTTTATTTTCACTTGACAAGCTTTGCCATATTGGGCTTCACGCAATCCAGTTCAGCATGAGTTGTCGAGCGAATAAAGTTTTTTTGCAAAAGATGAATGGACAATTGAGAAAAGACATAAAAAAAAAAACATTGACACCCGACTGACAGTTACGACAATGATTTTTTTTTATTATTATTTAAATTCCCCTCATATAAAAAGTAAAAAAAATAAATTCAATTTTCCAACTTGAAGACATTCAATTTACAATTCCCCAACAAGACAAAATGAATGCCAGTGCCCATTGGCCACACGTTTCTTAGCCACCCTATTAATCGAGGGAGAAAATGAAGGTGGAATAAGGACTCTACGTTCATTTTACAGTCGTTCCACTTGTTCTACATTCATTTTACAGTCGTTCCATTCGTTTTACGTTCATTTTACAGTCGTTCCATTCGTTTTACTTTCATTTTATAGTTATTCCATTCATTTTACGGTCATTCCATTCGTTCTGCGTTCGTTTTAAGACTCAAAACGAACGTAGAATGGAACAAAAACAAACCACACTTCTCTGAATAGCAGCCGAGATAATTTATAATTTACCTGCATCAATTATGCCCTGAGCTAGAATTGCTCCGAACTTGGCCATCACGTCATCATGTTTATCGTTGATCACCTTCGTATACAACTGGCGGAAGTCTTTCACCTTGGGAAAACAAACAAAACAAAAATAAATAAGATAAATTGAATATGTAATCAGTGTAGAATAGATGGTCACGCGCCTTGGGGACTTGGCAAGAGACGTTTTATTTCATGATGTATGTTTTGCTTCAATTCAAATGCTAACTTTGCTTCACTCACAAATTCCTCAGTCATTCATCCAACCATCCATCCATCCCCACTTCGCCCCCAATTTTTTTCCCTTCTCCGACCACATCTGGTGGAGTGGTTGGGCATGGACACAAGGGCACCATAGATCGCCTCAACTCACCCGTAGACTTTCCCCTCTATTTTCTCTTCACAGTTCTGCTTAGCCGAGCAATCTTTTAAAACGATTTCACTAGCCCCAATTTTCTATCCCAAAAATATCAAAATTAAATTTTTTTTTAAATTATTAAAATAAATTTTTTTTTAAAACCCTGTTTTTGCAACGCGCATTCGACGGCATTTTGCATACAACCATTGGAGTGATGCAATTGCGCCGTTGCGGAAAGGAATCTAATACCGAAGTCAAACGAACATATCGAATTGTAAGCACCGCCTGCGCGCCTCACGTTCGGCTTGTCGGTAAATGCAGCGAAGCAAAACATTCTCACAGCAGATCGCGCCCGCCCCTAACTTAAATGATGGATGGCAAGGGCACGGATGGAAAAGGGGAGGGCACGACCTACGACTACTGCACTCGGAAAATGACTAGCTATATCCACAAAGCACACTCTGCTCGGCTTCCAGATTCTCTTACGGATCTAGTGGAGCGGAATAAACGAGAAAAGATGCCTTTATAGTGACCAACAAGCATGAAGACGAAGAATGTTAAAGCAGGTAAAGATTTGGCAGCCCAAAAAAATAACACATTCCAGTGCAGCGGGTGTGAAATTTGAGGGGCAGCCAGAACGAGGCTACGTCGTTATTGGGTTTATCCATTTCCGAGCTTCAATCCCAACTCACGGTCCTAACACAGTTCCTGAGACAATCAAGAGTGGTTCACTAATGGAGAGACGACTTTCTCCTCCCATCATCACTTAAAGATGAACGAACAAGAGTATAAAAAAATCGAACAAATTAGCTTCCAAACAGCTGCTAAAGAAATATGCTGGGATTGCTTTTCCATTAAACTCTGGTTCGTCTTAGCAAGAACAAAAAGTCGGCAAGAAAGAAAAACGGTTTGACGTTCTGACGGCTAACAGAAATATATTTGTTATTACCCAAACGAAAATCAATGTTGGTGTGTAAATCAATCCAAAAACAAAACAATATGTCTTGTTTTTAAATGTTGTTTAGTCAATAAAACATGTTATTATGACTTGTGGGTATTTTCTCGCTGACTCGCCAAAAAGTTTAGTAATTCTGAACTACTCTGTAGTTGGAAACCGTCCTCCTTGCACCGCAAGCAAGATGCAAAAGGCATGTAAGCAAGCTTTTATTTCTATTCTTTTGCTTGCTAGTGTGATCCAGACTTTCTTTTATGTCTACCCAACACAACACTCAAAAATCAATAGCCACACTCACGATTAAAAGCTAAAATCCATTGAAAACACTTTGCCAAGTGACCAAACATGACCGAAAGCAAAATAAATCAGAAACTGTTTTTCAGTTTATAGATTGGTAGCAGTTGTTTATCCTTACTCAGCCATTTCTAGCGTGTTTTAGACTAAACAGCATTTTAAACAACATATTTAAACTGCTTAAAGGTTAGTACACATAGCCTTTCCAAGGCTAAATATTCCAGCAACCTGATTTTTCAGGTCGTCATGCTGCAAACGGTATGATTCCACCGTGCTACACACATTCAACCAAAGTTAGAAACACGATGTGATCTCATGTGGTTACTATTGTGTTTAGGATCAGTTGAAGGTCATTTAATATTTTTTAGATTAACCAAAATTAAGCAACATTAAACAATTAAGCTTGGTGATGCTTTAATTAATCCTAAGATTGATGAGATATTCATTTTAGGCACCATGTTGGCAACATCATAAGGTAGTTGAAGCAGATTTGCTCCCTGACTTCATAAAATAAAGTTAGAATTCAGGTCTCTGTTATACCATTATAAGAGAATATAAGGGTATAACTCCACTTTTTATAACGCAAAAGTACCCTTCCGCAAACTCTCTAGTAGTACAGTTGAAACTCGTTATAACAAATCGCTTGGGACCCGAGAAATTGGTTCGTTATAACGAAAGTTTGTTTTAACAAAATATAACAAAATGCGCCTTATAGCTGAAAAAATTCACTTTCTACATAAAAAACAATATTTATTTGTATGCATGGTGATCTTTGTTTGATTTGAAGTTATGACTGTATTTTTCAAAATAAAATTTTCAATTTCATTAATTTAAAAATTCATATCTGCTGATAACTGTAAACAAGTGATTCATTGTTTTTCTTGTTGCTGCAAACGTTTATTTAGCAGCCATTTTAAAATGGGAAATTTCCCCAATAAATATTGTTGTACTCTCGGTTTCTAAATAAGGACATCAGTCAAGAGTCAAACGGTCAATTTTCGAAATTCGTTTTAACAAGGGCTTGTGAGTATTAGTGTTTCTGAAAATGAGTTCGTTATAACCAATAATTCGTTATAGCAAATTTTTTAACATGGGCTTCTATGGCGAACCAACCAAGTCATTTAAAAAAATTTATAATAGCAAAAATTCATTACAACGCGGTTCGTTAAAACGAGTTTTGACTGTATTCTACTTACAAGCAAAATGAAAGAAGCTACACTCTCATCACTTTCACTTCCATCTACCAATTCAATGATTTTTTCCCCTCCATTTCCTGTAAAAGTTAATCCAATGTTCCCCCTTTGACAAAAAAATTTATAGTACAGTACTCACCTTTGGACATGTGGCTTCTGTTTGCTGGATGAGTATAAGAGCAGATGCAATGAGAGCTCCCTGACGCACGTAGTTGACTGGGTCATTGGTTACAGGTTCCAATAATGCAATTGCTTCCTGTAAAACACAGTTTCATACTTTTAAAACAAAAAATAAAAAAAACTAAATTAAATAAAGAACATTTCTTTGTGCTGAGAGAGGTATGAGCAGTTCCAAGTACTCAGAATATCAATCAACCTAAGTATTTTTCTTGGCGAATTTGAAATCTATTAAAGATCCATCACCTTTTAAGCTCCCCTTGCATTTCCATGTTTGTAAGAACAATTTATTCCTTTTTTATTTTTATTTTTATTTAAAAAAAAAAAAAGAAAAGTTCTTTGTATTTCTTGGTTTGCTTACCTTTAGCCCAGTTCCTGCACATGCAATACCCAAGGCCATGGCAGCTCCATAGCGCACATGAGGATTGTAACTCTCTGATAACAACGAAACGACACTAGGACACTGCTCAGGAGTTCTAAAAAATAAAATAAACATTTTTTTTAAAAAAAGTAGAAAAAAAAAATTTAATTGAATATAACATGATTAGATAGGTAGACTAATTTTAAAGTAGCTGGCATGTTTATCTTCTTGATGATACTAGAAAGCAGTAATCTTTGAAGCGGACTAGGCCATTACAGACCAGACAATGAACACAATAAATTACGAGAAGGAACAAGGACTGCAATAACAAAAGACCAAAAAAAATATATATACAAACAAACGTTGCCTTTCTGAAGACGGATATAAAGCCAATTTAGAAATGCTAAGTAGCACTGTAGTTTATTTAAGTGTTTTTGTTGTCCTGGGTTATTTAATTTAGTCTTACAAAGCCTTATATTTCATCTAACAATTTAATAAGTAAAGAATATCGAAATATAAAGCATATAGTTTGTCATGTCATAGGTACGGCTTTAAATGCATATAGTAGCTGCAGTATTAACAAATAAAATATTTAAAATTCATGTAAGAAGTAAAGTAATTGTAATGTTGTTCGAGTTTGGAGGCATTGGGTTGGAAACCTAATGCAAAGTGAAAAGTTCAAAGCAGAGTTTTTCCAAAATTCAGTTATTTAATGTCAACACAGCTGATAAATATTTATTCTATCGATACAATAAGAGAAAAATCCTTGCATTTTAATTTTTTATTTTTTGAAAAACCTCAAATTTGTTTTTTTACCGATAATCAAATTTAAAAAATTAAAATAAAACTCAACTTATAAAAATTCCAAGTGATTATTTAAATTATCCTTTCGTTTTTGTTGATGATAGCATAAATTAACTGCAACTAGACACTTGTAATTAAAATCTGCACCTAAAATAAACAGACCCCACCTTTACGAAAAAATCCAAACTGATATTTAAAAAAAAAAAAAAAAAAAATAAGGAAAAGAAAATAAATTGAAAAACTTAAAGCGTCAACGAATCTCGTAGCATAAATCAAGCGCCAAGTCCTTTGCATACCGCGTTTGTCTTAAGTTCCCAAAGACGGGTATCACGAGCGCAAAGTAAATTACACTAAGATCGCAGACCCACAGCACTAAACTTTTCTTTTTCCCATTTCAACCGTAAGTATAATTTCTCTACAAAGTTCAACATTAGTCATTTCGTAAAAACTTTTGTAGGTCACATTGGGCATATTGCAATGAATGGGAAAAGTGAAACAGATGTTGCAAATCGTCTTCGTGTATTTCAAGCTGCTCTGCACTTAATCGTTCGTCCATTAATACAAATCGCATTGAACAAAAACAAACATCATTTCTCTTTCTTCTTCAAATTTTCCGCTTTGTGCCATCAACACAAAGCGCTTCTAGATTTATTTAGAGAAAACTTATCACACGACATGTGAAATGGTTCAAGGAATGAATAATTCAAAATTCTTTAAGCTGTTTGACGATTAAAAGTTTAAAACAATCATAAATATTTCTCTAAAGATTTTTTTATACAGTTTAATATGTGAAAAATTCAAGAAAGATGTGCATACTAATGTTGTTTGTGTCTTTTTAAACCTTTTCGCGAATTCTTCACCCCATTTTAATACTAGAAAATGTTTTAATAAATATCTTGGAAGAAGAAAAAAATCCACCTCTAAAAAGAATGTTGGGTCTAAAATTTAATTAAAGTCTCAGTTTAAAAACAATAACAAATGAAACTAAAAGTGTATTCTTCGTGAAACTTTGCAACACGAGTAAAGACTTAATTAAAACAAGTTTTTGCACTTTGTCGGAGATTCGGTTCAACTTGCTTTTAACTCCAGTACTGCCGTTTGATTTGTTAATTGGCAATTCCAAGTATTAGTTGAATTGCTAAATCATGCTACAAACAAAAAATCCACTGGAATAACACGACTAACGATGTATTCACCATGTGAATCCATTAACAGCAACGAGGCTTACTCATATGGTCCAAAAAGTATATTGTATGTGTTGTATAATACAGATAGCATTTCTCGAGATTTAAGTATATTATTTGTGTATTTTGGAATATAGATGTGGCAGCCATGCTGGTAAGGCATATTGATCATGGTATGTTAATTTGGTACAGGGCCTAATTGGAACTTAGTCTTATTTTTGTACAATTCTCTAAAGCTAATAAAATCACTTTTTTTAGTTTGCTTTCTAAGTCTAGACTGTTTATCCAATTAATAAAATCAGTGTCAGTTGCTGGGCGCATTGTGACAAAACATTTGCAATTCTCTCACAGTAGTACTTTGAAATACATTTTAGACAAATACTGATACTGTGGAATGCATTTCATACCACATTTACTGAATTTGCAAACCAATAGTATGCAATAATTATATTACTAAATGCATTCCCGTGAAATTTTACAATATATTGTCATACATAGCAATGTACCTTTGGGGCATTCGAGTTTTGTGTATTTTCACAATAGTTGGCCACTCTTAAAGAAAAAAAAAATCGAACGAGCCTCTTAAATTTAATAAAAATCAAATTCACGAACCCACGCGAGCTTTCATACATCAAAATAAAGAAAACCATAAACCAAGCTAAAATTGGAAACATTAAACACAACAAAATCAAAATGCGTGAAAACGTGATGGAAACATCAACTGACATAGATTGGCCGACACTTAGAAATAAAGCAAAGCGGAAATGAAAATCACTCCCACTTGAATAAACAACAAAAGAAGATTAACATTTTAAAATCAATGTAAATAAACAGCCATAGCTTTAGTTTTGTATCTTGTCACGTTTATTATCAGCAGCTTTAATCATCTTGAAAACCACTTCGGCTTGAATGTTTAAAACTTGATAATCCACTCAAGAACAAAACGTTTTTGAAACATTTAGCTCTCAGCTCCCACCACACAGAAAAGAGACTCGAGGAGAAAATCCTGTTTAATTTACAAGATCTACCTAAAAACCAAAACTCCAATGCAAAATTAACCAACTACAAAGTGTCAATAGAAAAACGTGTAAAATATTAATCCAACCACACTAGAAAAAAGTTACGAACTGTCGGTTCACTTTGTTTATAAATTCCTTTCATTTTATTATCCGCGATCACGCATTCAATTCCTCAACCTCGTAATATCGCACTTCGCATTTTCTCTCAACATCAGTCCTTCAGACAATGCTTAAGATACTCCTTGAAAAGACTAAAAAAAAAAAAAAAAATATCCAATACCAAAACCGTTCTAGTTTAAGAAGAATTCCCACCCAAGTACAAAGAATGAAAGGAATCAGCTGAAAATGGTCACTACCCCACCCCCCATCCCCAAGAAAAAAAAATTCCCCACGGAAAAGAAAAATACCTCTAAAGACCGATAACGGACGACTCGGAGGAATAAAAAAACACACACACACTCACAACCAAACTTGCTAAGGTCAAGAAACAATAAAGAAAGAAAGCCAAGGTCAAAAGTATTAAACGAAAAAGATTTCAACTTGCCACCGTTACCACAGTTGAAACAAACAATTTCTTTTTTCCGTCCTATCCCAAGCCCAACTTTTATGTATCTAATCCAATACGTTTTTCTCTTATTTCATTTCTGAGGTATAAAAGTGGCCGTAGATGAGCTCGGATTGAAATTTGACATATTTATGTCACTTAATACAAGTAGAAAAATTATTTCAAACAGCTGAAAAAATAGTTCACTACTTCATGTTTCCCCGAGTCCACTCGGACGAGTTTACGACACCATAAAGGAAAACCCTGGGTAATTGGAAAGCGGGTGAGGGAACGCGTGCAAGAATAATCTTTGAGCCTCGAAAACGTCCCCCAAACCACACCTTTTATCCCCCTCACTTAAACTGCACAACTCATGTTCGATACCTTTCTTTTTTCTTCTTCTTTCTTTCTTTTTCCCGAAAAACAAAAATTAAAAATTAATTTGTAAAAATATTTAACAATTTTTTTTTTTAATATATGAAATTCATTTGTAAACTACGCCTAGTTTCGTGTCGTTTTATTAGTTTGGCTTCGTCTTTCGTCTCGAGTTTCAAAAGAAATAAAGACAAGTTTAATTTGAAGCGATTCTCATTACACACACGACATTCAACCGTCAATTTATTTTATTTCCTTTACAAAACGCCATCATGTCAATTACTTTTTCAATAGAATGTTTGCACAAAATCCTGACAAATAAGGAATACGTCACCACGACCGTTCCCTTAAAATAAATTGCGACTCCAAGTAGCAATGGTCGAATTAAATCACAGTAAACCGTCTGAAATGCATCAATTTACAACATTTCATCCACAAACTAACGAAGAAATTGACATTTATGTTCAAAAACAAATCTAGGCAAAATCGTCTCATTAGAGCTCTTAGAAAATTGCAATTTTCGCATTTCAGCCGTAGAAATTCAAGTTAAGTTAATAACCATCTAATAACTTTTAAATTTCTCGCTATAAATCGATCAAAACATTTTAAAAAATAAGCTATGATGCGCACCTGCCACACCAATCAATAATAAACGGCTGAAACCAACAATTTTTTCTCATTTTTTAATGCAGTTATGCTTCAAATTTATTAATAGCTACGTATATGTTACAACAGCAAAATAAGTGTGTGGAAATATGATTACGCGTAACCTATTTCAATCTACCAAAACTAATATACTTGCACTAGCTCGAGACAAATTAGTGCGCATTTCTCATCAACCACAATCCACAATTGTCTCATTAAAAAAAAAATCTTTTCAGGGTTGACATTCAACGCTACACACACTAAATCCTCGCACACAAAACGTGGGAAAAAATCATTAAGCTTAGAAACTTTCATTTCGCTTATCAATTGCAAATGTGAAATCAATTTTTTCCAATTTAAGAACCCTAAAATTGAGTCAACTCCAAATCAAAAACAAAAAAAAAAAATTAAATCGGTTCCTTCATTTTTTCCAACGCGTTTTCTTTTCAGTCACGTTCAGCTTAATGGCACCGTTTCTTGCCAACTACTTTTTTGACAAATGTTTATGAGCTCATAACAAGTCCAGGCATGTGTAAGTGGAGAAATAGTCACCATATATTGCACCTAAGTTTGCACAGGTGAATAAAAATCGTATCATGCAGAAAAGAAGAAAAAAAATTTACAGAAGTTGCCTGCACATTTCATACCTGCCGTGGCATACATCTTAAAGAGAAAGACATCATTAAAAAAAATAAAATTTCATTTTCCAATGTAGAGATACTAGAAAATGACACGTTCATTACACATCCCCACCTAACGAGTTTTTAATGTTGTTCTCCATATTCCTCATTACCAGATCAATAACTGGCATTTCTTTATCGCAATTTGCCGCAAAATATATTCTTTTCTCAGCTGCTTCTCCCATTTTCATAATTTAAGTCCCATAGGAATAAATATTCAATCCGCAATGACGCAATTAGTAAAATTAAAAACAAAAATCAAAACCAAACTGTTTCTTTTTCTTATTCCTTATTCATCGAGAACAATTACTCCAGCGCAAAAAAAAAACACGCGGTAAGAGCTAATCTTGTGAGCAATTAATAATAAGTGCTTTCTAGAAGGTCGACATGAGACACTTGGTCTTGATTTATAAGTCATGGCTTTACGGCTCCATTGTCTGCCCTCTAAAAGTGACTTATGCCTTAATCATGCGTATCATTCCATTGAGAGCATGGTTTAAAAACGACAATTTTGTTGACCACGATTGTATATCTTTTTGTTGGTATTTCGCCTTTTCCGACATGTTTTTACGTCATACCCAGTGGTGCTTGTTCAGATTAAGTGCACTAAATGTATTGGGCGCCACTAGAGAGCGCATGTGCAGCAATACGCATGGGATGCGTGCAGCATCCAGCATCCAATAGAATGCTAATCCCAATGTGTATTTATGCCTGTATTTTTTAATTAATAAAACACTTTTAACCTTAAACTCGACCTGATCATTTCGTCCAATACACAAGATCCAATTTCCAACAGTGCTTGGGGTCCCTGGGCCCTGGCACCAAATGAGGGCCCACCAATTTATATTAATAAAACAAAACCAAAATAAGCATTATGCTGTTGAAAGTAACAAAATATTTTTATTTGAGTTTGTCTAAACTTAAATGGGGGCCCAGTTCGCCCATGTTACAATGGACCAGTGACGTGATGCTTCGATTTTGCAAAATCGCCAATTCTTATTATTATTTTTTTTATTTCCACTAATTCCAATCTCAGCAGAAATACTTGATTGACCTCAGAAAATGCATTGACAGGACCTTATCCAACCAGGAGAATAACGAGATTAATTTAGAGATTTACTTCAACTGACCCTGGTCAGAGGCAATCAGAGGGAAAGAAATTTTCCACGACAAAATGAAATGAAGAGGAGAGGAGAATAATAGAAATGGAACGTAATGTAAGTGAATTGGCAATGACAAATCAATAATGCAAGTTAACTACTTCACCCTCCCACTAACTAAGCTTTATCCATCCTCAGCTCATTGCCAATTGCTCGAAACACAATAAAGTAATTAAGTTCCAAATGGAGAAAAGAAAAATTAAATTTTTTAAACTTAAAGATGATTAAAAGAAGCTTAATTGCTCGACAATACAAATTACTAATGCGACTGCCAATGTAACAAAAAAAAATTCTTTTTCCATTAAAATTCCTTTTATCCAAATGGTAAAAGGGTGTATCGTATTTGATGTTCCGGAGATGGTTTTGACTTTTCCTATCACTTTGAATCTTTAAAGCTCACAGCTGTAAATGTCGACTTTCCATAAAAAAAAGGACAATAAATGGAGGATCGCACCAGAGGCAACGAATGCTCTTTGTACACAACATTTAGTTTGTGACGAGTCAACAATGAACTTTCCATTCCGAATTCTTTATTCAAAAGATTGCATTTTGTTTGCTCGTGTGCACAGATTAATAAGATCAGCTGACAGTGCGAGAAAAATCGGAATTAGACTTGAAATTTAATTAAGTCGGTGCACTTTTAAGCCATCAAACAAAAAATCTCGTCTTAAAAGAACTAAATGCGAACATCAAAAGTAGATATATGTCACGATAGTGAGTATTTTCCAGATATATTAAACTTTCTTCATCAGTGAATGTGGATGCAGTGATCTGTACTGCCATCTCTAGAGAAATCACGAGGATGTTTAATCTCTCACTATAAAGGGTAAAACAGAGTGGAGATTATTTTTAAAGACAAACGTTTTATTTGTTTTTAGAATTAAAAGTTTACGATTTTTCATGTTTCAAACAAAATCATTACCCATTTAATCAATTTCCCAAAATAATTTAATTCAAAAATATATTTTTTAATTATTTGCAAGAATGTGTTCGACCGCAGAGCCGTTTTACCCATTAGGCAGAATAGGCACAAAGCCTAGGGCCTACGAACCCTTTAGGACCTACAATGTTACCGTATTCTTTATTGCCCCGCTTTAATCGGCATGCCAGTATAAGTGAAACAGAGCTGGTATAAGCGGGGTTTCGCATCAGTTTCATTTATTGCGACATACCGCTTAAAGCGGGGTAATACGTAATACATAGACAATAAAAATTGAATGAAAAATCCGAAAAGTGCCTAGAGCCTACGAAGGTCTTAAAACAGCCATGTCAATCGGATACGAAACCCCTCTAAGATTTGATTATTGTGAATTAGCGACTGCAATTCTTCTTCCTCCTCAAAAGGAAGCAAGAAAAATCCTGATGATTTAATGAACACGAACAGTGGCGAGTAATCTTCATTTTTCTTGCTACAATTCAATGGAAAGCAATAAAGGAAAAGTAATATCTTTTCATTAGCTGCAAATACACGTCTTTCATCGTTATATACTATTATTTAGCCCTAGATTTAGTGCAGCAATCATTTAACTGCGTCTATAACAATGCCTTTTGACTGAAATAAAAAAATAAAAAGAATTGGTGCATGAAATCAAGTTGACTGCAAATATTACGAAACAACGCCTTGTATATTCATAAAATTATTTCTGGCACGAGTTTATTTTTATAATAAAACAGAAAGCTCAATTAGCTATCAGCGAGGCAAGAAAACGAAAGCGGAAGAAGTGGGGAAACAAGATTGACTTCATCAGAAATGATGATAATGAGAATAAACAAGAGGCAACGAGCGTTATCAACTTGTTTTGCCAGCACCCGCTTTAATTTTCTCACAAGATCCTAAACATAGTCCGAGAACAAGTGAGATGTGATTGGGTTTCCAAACGAAAAAATAAAATAATTATAAAAATTGTCCACAAATTGGTCGATGTAATGTATCATTAAAATCGTGTGACATTTCACAAAGAAAACACGAGGAAATGAATTTATATTTTATATACACAGCAAAATTCTGCGATTATTGAAATTACGAGATAAATTAACGAGAAATCCTCCCATGTTTTGAAGATTAACAAATCACTATGAAGTTACAACAACAACTCGTAAAAGCTAATAAAAGCGACAGTTTTCCATATCCAAGCAGTTACATTTTTATTTTAAAGCAGAAATGATCAATATTTCTCTTCAAGGAAAATCAACTAATTAGAAATTAGTTAATATTCATTTTTCCTTTCTACCTTACATCAAACCACTCAAATTGTAATAAAATTCATTTACACTTTGAATTAAATCAAAAATAACAAATTAAATCTAAAACTTGGCTCATTTGTTAATTTAACTTTAAATATCTTACCAGAGACTTTGAAAATTTCACTTTGTTTTTTAATCATTTATAATTTATATATCCTTAAAGCCTTCCTTATCAGAAGAGCGTAATTGGCAAAAATCCTAATACACAGACTTAGAATGGGATGTCTGATTGGTTTTAAAGTTGAATCTTCCTAGACAGTTACTCTTTCCCGACTCCAAAACACTAGTAAAAGACATACACGTATAAGCTATGTCAGATTTCAATAAAAATTACTCAATATCCTAAAACATTTTGATGCCATGAGAAGCCAAAAATTCATACAACGTAATCAAATTTGGCACAATTTGCTTTTTGGAAAAAGCAGTGTAGAAATGATTTATAAATTTCACCAATCTCAGCTGTTCCAAAAATCAGCTGTAGTGAATTTATTAGTTGATTGATTGATGTCACCTAGTGATCTAGGAAGTAATTCCTAGGTTTTATCACCTAGCAACAATTGTTTACAATATTCATACACTGGCCTGTTTGCTCAAAATCTGCACATACACATAGCCCTTGTTAATATTTGCTAATTGCTTACATGGAGGCTGTTGAACCCCATCAACAATCTAAATCAATTTTATACTTTTATATTGTGTAATATTGTGTATGACCTCTTTGCTCAAAATGTGCACATACACATAGCCCTTGTTAATATTTGCTAATTGCTTACACGGAGGCTGTTGTATCCCCATCAACAATCGAAATCAATTGTATACTTTTATATCGTGTAATAATGCACCTAGTTGCCAAGCACCTAAAGCTTGGCAACCAACTCCTGGACAATAAATAACAGTATTGACTCCAAAAATCTAAGCAAAAACAATCTCTTTATTTTCCTGTCACAAGGGGCCGAGTTCGTCAGCCGATTATCTCGATCTGCCAGTCCACAACAAAGGCAAATCCACTTTCAAGTTTTTTTCTTTCCACTTTTAGTTCAATCTAAGTATTTAACTAATTCACTCGTCTAAATACCGAATGTTTAGAGTTATAAATCAACTTTACTACCAAAGTGAAAAGAAACATGCAATAACTTTCAACCTGTGTTCAAATTAATTAATGATAACAACACGTGTGTTATTTCACTCAAAATCAACCAATGTGGCGCAAAACTAGTTTTTGCGAACATAAATATTTATCAAGAAATCCAGAAAATAATACAGCAAAAAAAAAAAAAAAATTACATTAAAAATGTACAAAACCAATTTCAAATGCGAATAGAACACTTCAAAATTCAATATTTTTATTTCACCTTAAAAGTGAAAAAATTTAATTTCACTCATCATTTCGAGCCGTTTCTCATCTCATCAACTTTTCATTACGCCACACTATAATATCTTCATTACAAAAGATTAGCCGAAAAAGCTAATTTTCATAAAACCAAACAAGGCCGTCCGCCTTAATTACACGCGTACATCCTAAAATGCACTTCCAACTTTTAATTAATCGATGCATAATTCTTCATTATCATCAATGCCAATTTTTTCTCTCCCCCCCCCCACCCCCCTTCACAAAGTGTCAGAAACACACCAAATACAAACTTAACTTGTTTCCATTAAAGCGCATGATGTGGACCATTTACTCGTTCACTTAAAGCGTCATATAGAACGAGTCATTCGATGAAACTCGTCAGGCGTTGAAGATAAAAAGGAGACGCAAAACTCAAGTAGTACGTATTTTTAATCAAGTCGCGCGAGTCAGGTCAGTGTGAAACGCGAACCAATTAACGTCCAACCCCGGCATTGCGAAACAAATGCTTTAATACAAAGGAAAATCGATTTGTATCAGCATTAAGTCAACAATGCCGCGTGTTTATCAATAGGAAAAGGTCGGCGAGTTAGCGCTGTAACAAAAAACCCAAACTGGCAATCAATTGATGAATCTCAATATCTGCCGACGGAAACAATTGTGCACCGGAAATAAACTCCTTCGAGTCTTAGCGACTAGGTATCAATAAAAGTTAAATCAAGGTAAAGTTGATGGTCGAAAACAAAAGTTTAAGATTTACGACGCTCGAAAGGAAATCTCAACTTAGATCTCGATTGATGGTTTCTCCATGTTGATTTTGCTGCTAGAAATCGAATTTAAGGGTTGAAAAAACAAAATCAAACTGGAAAAAAACATAAGCAAAGGAGTCTTTCTTTCATCCACTTTCCTTTGAACAAGTCTGAGCAGCAGCTGTTGCCGTCAGAGTAAAAATATACAGCATATATATAAAAATATAAAAAAAATGAAAAGATAAAAAAAGAGAAAAGTTTCGATTTCATTACAACTAGAAAAATAAGTCGGTAAAACAACTATTTTCGCTCGATTGCATCATTTCAGATTGATATGGGATTAATTATGCTTGTGTAAATTTCCAATTTATATCGTTCCTTTCCCAATTATCCCGCAATCTGTCAATCAGGATAAATGGATGTCCGTCGGTCATTTTCCAATTATTTCTTGACCAAATACGAAACAATTTTCGTATATCCCTTGATTATACAAAGAAATCTAAATAAACAGTTCGTGGCTCGAACTTTGTATGCACCAATTGTTGTTGTTGTTGTATGGGAACAAGAAACAAACATAGAATATCAACGAGCAATCGTAAAGATGAAAAACAAAAATATAGATTTTGTGGAAATGTTATAACTACGGCTAGGATAAATGCATATATGCATACAAATATATTATTTTGCATAAATAGCCACATTTGCCAATAAATACATAAATGTGTAAATGTACAATATAAATGCATAAATCTGCCTTGTGGCATGCCTAAAATGTAGGAAACGTACCATTTGCATATACATATTGTGTGTATAAGCCATAGAAATTTTGCAATTTTTGATAAAATTTTGTAATTTTTAATGAAATTTTGCAATTCTTAATGGAATTTTACAATTTTTCATGCTATTTTGTAATTTTTCAAGACATAATACCACACACCACATAACATACCATAATACGATTCTTTCCACATCAACATCATTTGAATTATGCAAATTTATGCGTAAAATGCCTCCCTCCTCGGCAGGATGGAAAATTGTGCAGAATCCAAAATAGTCAAACAAAAGAAAATCCCATTCACTCGAGCCGCTGAAACCTTAGAATGTAGTGAACTAAGAAATAATTTAGTAATGCACTATAATGGATTGAATGACACACCAGAAGAAAAGAAAATTGGTTCTTAGAACATTAACGATGACCGAGAGAATTACACTTTAAATTTTAAGAAGTTATAAAATACCTTTAAAAAAAAAAAGAATTTTAAAAGAAAACCTAAGCTAATGAATAATCAATCAATAAGTGATTACATCTTCTCTTAGTAACACACCACACCAGTAACTCCCCGAGATTTATCATTTCCTTAACTCGGTGAAATATTTGCCCTTTTTTATCTACCAAATACATCAGTCAAACTTTCTCGCGTTCATGCCAAAGAAATGCAACAGTGCGGTAATGCGAGGCATTTATGGCGAGCACTTTTGCAAAGTTTACTTCACCCAACAATAGCTATAGGCCACTCGCTTGAGAGCAATACTAATTTTTTCTGGCTGCTGGTCTGGACTGACAAGTGACACATTGTGAGCTGAGTCACGGAGAGAGGGAAAATGAAAACGGTTGACACTCATACCCGCGTTAGAACTGTGATTGGTTATCAATATCTGCATGAAGAAGCCAACACGCTCCGAGCACCGACGGTTCAACATTTTTTTTATGCAATGAATACAAAATAAAAAAACAAATTTCCAACCAAAATTTGAAACAACAACTTTTTGAAAAACTTGTTTATCAAGCTAAAAATAATTTTCAATTCCGATAAAAAAGAAAAACTGCTGATTGGTCTGCCTTGTCTCAATGGGGTTCACATCTCCCAGCTATTTTTAAGGTTTTATGAACCTAACCCAAACAGTTGAAGACAAACAATCTCCATTTGAAAGCAGACCCTATATTCAAAAAAAAAATAAATGCTTTTACTGTGAAGTAGATCATGCCTTGCATTATGTATGCTGTTCAATCCTGCTCAGCCTATACAGAAAAGGCAAATACCCCATTAAAAAACATTTCCACCCCTCTTAAACTTTGCTATTTTAAGTGCAGCTGCAATTTGTCAATCTAGACCCCAGCAAACCTATATTTGAACCGGCCAACTTTTAGAAATTTGAATAATTCCCAAGCTTTTGTTCGCATTTCATAGAAAAATTCCAAAGTCATAAGACTCGTGGAGCTTTGGAAGAACATCGAGACAGCGGAAATGAGGCAGAATTCCACGTCTAAATAAAAATTCAAATAAGAATGTCGACAAAATATATTTAAAGACTTATTTACCATCGTCGGGTTCACCAACATCTTCAACCTCTATTTGTCCCCATTTTTAAAAAAAAACGTTTTGACATCAAAATCTTCAGTTTATGAAATTCTGTCGAAGGCCGCAAAAGCTCTTGAAGATCCAGTCGCCAGTCACCCCAAACCCCTCCAACCGCAACAGCAAATTTACAATTTATCCAAAAAAATAAAAATTTTCAATCGATTTCTCAGTGTTCTTATCAATGACGAAAAGCTGATTGCAGTTTTCGAGTTAGAAAAGAAATAATCTCTCCAATCCTGTAGTTTTCTATGCAAATTGAAATGGCTTCTAATCCGGTTTGTCCGTTCGTTTTCTCTCTAAAAGCATTTTAATTCCTAACTAGCAGCCCACCCGTGCATAGTCAGATGCTTCTTTAAATCCATCATGTGCAGTGTAAAACACGGCCATAATAGTAAAGATAAAGTACGCGCGTGCTGCCAACCCTGTGGTAAGATATTAGAAAATACAATATAGATTTACAACATGTCTCACAATTCTCAAATCCAACGAGAAAAAAATCCTTCACTTTCTAAACAAACAAGCCAAAACCAACTAAACTTTTTTTTGGATCCAGGTAAAATATTTGTGCAGCGTCATTTTTCATGCAATAGTTTTATTTTGTTTTATTTTTTTGTTTTAAATAATCCCTTTACTGAGAAATATCTTTCAGCCACAACTCCAGCTGACATTAATCTGACGTGACAGTTCTGTGTTAAAGATTTATTGCATTTTAAATTCACGTCAATTATTATTGTCACATAACTCTGATTACTTGTTTACAATTGGACTGCATATACTAAAAGCCATTTGAAACATTAAAATGTACAGGTAATCCCAACTGACGGAAGAATACAACCCCCACTACGTCCATTTTACTTATTAAACGACTCCTTCGCTTCTACTTAGTGTACAACTTCACGCCTTGATTGTTATCGCTGAGTTTGCGGTAGGTATTTTCTCCCTTATAAGTCTCCACAAGTCCTAAGCTAGTAACGTAACGAAAATTAAAGTGGCGGCGACCCCTGATCACTGCCATCTTCAATTACACGCTTCAAAGAAACAACGTAGAATTGGAAAAATTTAAAAACAAACAAAATGAAATGCATTTCTAAATATATTTTCCTAAATGTAGAAACTCATTACTTTTTCACAGGAAAACGATTACCGTGTAACAAAATATTTTCCTATTACAACAATTACCTCCTGGACTTCCAGTTTGTTTACCAGCAAAAATAGCGCACAAATGCAATAAAAAAACAAATCATCTGTCCAAACCAGCACTCGAGTTGTTTCTTAAGATATTCACGGTTTGAACTTCGCTTGTTGCATTTCTTTTCTGTGCGCACAATGAGGTGATACATTTGAATTCCGCATATCGTATTATAATCAAAAAAGCCTCGAGTGTGGCATGATAAAGTGCAACACAGGAAGAAAAAAAAAAATAAATAACAACAAAAATCCGTCAAATTCCCCGCAAGCACAATGCTCTAGCGCAGCAATGAGGGAGTTGTTATTAGGTCATTATTATTCGTCAAAATATTCAGCAGTCTAATCACAACAAAATCCATTATTTCCTCCCGCTCTTGTCGAGGCAAACGTCACTTTCCTATACGCATTAGCTCTGAATAATTCATCAAAATCAACTTCCACATCTAAATAACCTCGATGGCGCACTTGTGGTTGCAGACTTAATCACTAACATGTAAACAATAAAACTCGTGTTACGCTTTTTATCGTTGTAAAAGATTTCCCCACAGCAATTCAAAGAATCTGGATTTTCAAGAAATCTGCCTCTCAAGTCCGTTTTGCGACCAAATTGTTTATTGGATCCACTTTAAATTCAGCCCAAACGAGTTTGAAGATTGTGCTCAGTCAGACTACCGGAAGTTTAAACAGCTATAGGAAGCCGACATGCATTTCAACAAAAAGACGCCAGACTAAAATAAAAGTCAACAAACTTCGTAGCGACGTGAAATTTGCGAACGATTTGACCTTTTAAACGCGACTGCATGGAAATGAATTTCGATACGAACGAAAGTCAGATATCGACTTTTTAAATTAAAAACAAAAAACAAAAAAGGAAAAACAAAAACAAAAACAAATAAAAAAAACCCATTTAAAAAATAATTTTTCAATTGTAAATTAGCATTTAAAATAGCCTCGCATTTCAAATTTAAAAACAAAAATCCATTTCACTAAGATCAAAGTGTTTAAAAAAAAAATTATTTCTAATAACTACAAACACGTGTCCCGCAGCCTGTCTGTAGCAGTGTCAGCGTTTCTTCAACACCCCCATGCAACCCTTGACATTTTTGGAAAATCTCCAGGTCACGTGAATTCATATGTCACGTCTACCTCAAACCTGACAGCTCCTGCATTACAATTTCAGCATGGCAACCGCGATTTATACATCAAAACAAAACAAAATGTTTAAATAAACAACATTACTTCGGCATTGCGCAACACGTATCATCCCATTAGTGTGTAAAGCAGCGCACGACTTAATTGGCAAGAGGCGCCCACAGATTTGCGGTTAAGTATCAACAAGTCATAGTCATTAGAATTATAAATTATAATAAATCCATTCAATATATTATTGCTAGTCAGCAAGAAATAAAGTCCAATTAGCATTAATTAACTTACATAATCAATTTCAAATTTACAAAACCATAGTAACATCTATAAATTACATATCATAATTCAATTTTACAACCTTGCGAAGAAAACTTAATTTTAAAAATTCTGAGGTTGAAACTCAGTTAATTTATTAGTGGCGAACTGTAATCTTATTCAACATATATCCTGCTTCATAAAGTGATTCAACCAAAACAAAATGACCACCTTGTATAAAACTTAAAATATTCAACCTCAAGATGAAACGTATCAAAAATTCCTGCAGTAAAACAAAAAAAAAATGAAAGGCCCAACTATTAAAACTGCAAAACATGTCATAAAATTGCAATATATGATTGAACAAAATGCGTGACCGCAGGCCACTAGGCGCAATTTATGGGACATGTGTTTCGCTTCCCACAAAAATATTGTCGAGTCATAAATCACTGATCCAAAATACCGTACACATCTCATTCCCCAAAGCTTTCCACAATGCTATCTGTGTGGACAGGCAACCAATTCAGACTATATTAGCGTTTTTCCTCGTAAAACAACCACTGCGAAAGTTGTTATGCTTGTGGAGGTATCCGGAGATAATAAATATTCCAGAAATTATTAATTCTCTTGTTTGTGGCACCTTAAACATGTAGTGTGTGGCGACTTGTTCGGCATATTTAAAAGGTAATAATCACAAAAATTCACGCAAAGTGTTTAAAATTTAATTTCGCAAGTTGCATTGCATAGTTTAAATAATTACTACAATTCATTTTTCCTCAAACTCGCTACATTTAACCTCACCTCGATTACCAAGAGCGTTCTAATTAATTCTCCCAAGAATTCGTCGTCAAAATTAAAGACACGCTGAAATTCTGGAAAATGAGATGCAACATGTTTACAATTCGAGAATTGAAGTTTAAATATTCATTACATTTCTCTAAATTACTCGAATTCGTACAAGCACGCCTTAAAAAAAAAATTAAAACTAAATAAATAAAAAATGTAAACAAAAATAATAATTCTCATGTAAAAACTGTTAACTTTTTCACTGCATTTAAAAACACAATTTAGGTCAAGCTTGTCAAATCATACAACAATACTTCCGTAAACAATTCAGCCATATCATGGGCAATGTCCAATTTACAGGAAAGAGCCTAAACCAACTTGATATAACCTCATTAAAATATGTATAAATATGAAAAAAGCAAAAACAAACAAACTACTTTAGCAGCACTCACACTTGAGTCAATAAGGATCGTCAGCAGAGCTCCTTTGTATATTGCTTCAGAAGCATCTTAGTGTCAGCAACAGCTGCTGAAGGATTTTTACTCCATTGAAAAATGTGTTACTAGATCGAGCAGGTGTGTGTTAAGTCGCCACAAGAGTAATCAACTCCAATTAGTTAAACGCGGCACCTGCGCATGTCGATTTCACTCAATTAAATTGCAATTTCTCATAGCATCAAACGTAAAATTTAAATAAAAAAAATCAAATGCTTTTTCTCTTCCATTTAATCCTCTAATGCAGATAGCTTCATTGCTATTCAGACATCATTCAACATTTTAAATTGCTAATGACTCAAAATGATAATCAATGAAAGCTTAAAGCGCCTAGTTTTGGCGCAATGATTCAGTGCATTCAACAAGAAAATAATTTTCCCGCCAAAAAACAAACTTCCTGAACTTTTGTTGCAAAATTTACAGCAACAGATAAATAACGAAAACAATATTCTCAACTAAAACGCATGGATTTAGCCCGACTAAACAAATTGCACTTTAACTAAACAAAACATCCGAAATATTAAAAGATTGAAGCTAATCAACTATTCTCAAAACAAACAGTCACTCCACATCACCCCAGGTACGGAAATATCATGATTAATTGGGGGTACCTTCGCTTCTCCTTTGCCAGCACCATGTTGCATCTATCTCACTTACTCTCACTAGCAACAATGACGAGAAGCATCTAATTTTAAACCAACCGCCAGCGTTTCGCGCAATTTGGAATAGTGGAGTAGCGAACATTTGCATATCGCAGCTCCAATCAACTCTCTCAACGTCAATACTTGCATCATTTATACCAAAGCAAAATGTCACCTCATTTTTTTTTTCAATCTTTTTATAGTCTCAAGGTTATATAAGTGCGAAAATAAATTTTAATTCACCGAAAACAATTTAATATTAAAAAAAAAGACGAAGAAAACAATTTAAAAAAATGCTATCGTTAGCTCCATTTGCATGGCTTTCAATCGTAACCTTTCTAATCCTTTCTTCGAACTCACTAAAAGAGCAAAACTATCAACACCTGACTAATGACTGTACTAATGAACTCTTATCCGCACGAAAAATTCCCATATGAAAAAGTTCACCTGGAGTAATGATCATTTTTATTTATTTTTTATAATTATAATAATAAAAAGAAGAAAATTATTCAAAAATTTTAATCTAATTCATCAATTTCTCAGAAAAAAAAAATCTAAACAATTTCCGACCAAAATAATACATTCGAATTATTCCAAACATCAAATTCCCCTCCCGCATCCACCATAAATTTGTCAATCAAATGGAAAGATGATTACAAACTTCCACCCACGATTCCACCCTAAGCACGCAAAGTGAACTTCACCACCGCACTTGCGCTCGGGCGCCAAAGCCGGTGAGCGCCAAAGTGGACTGGCAAATGCGACGCCAGAGAAACGCGGCTCATCACAGATGAACCCCGTATGACATGACTGCCGTCTTCGGGCGAGACAGAGCCAAAAGTGAAGCAAAAGGTGCGCAGAAACAATATGGTCGGAATAAACTGTCACAGTGAAAATGCACACAGGTAAGACCAAGCAAATTGGAAGGAAAAACATTTTAAAAAAAAGAAGAAAAGAAAAGAAAAGAGAAAAACAGAAAAATCATCAATTATCTTCTCTTTTTTTCCCTTTCAAAACAGATAATTGGGAATTCGATTGGCTCGTGACCCCCCAATTTTTCATTCCATCGCCGTTTGGGCATTGGCGTCACGTGCAGTGGATCAGTTGCCATCCTTCAACATGAACCAAAGTGATGGACAGGGATCTAGCAACTCATCACTGTTGGTCGATTTCAGCTGGATTAACATCAATGCTCTTCAATTCAATTCATCCTCAGTGGACGACTTGATCGGTGCAATACCAACGAGTAGCCAATGGATATTAACCAACTTGGACGTTCTAAGCGCGTCCGGATATTCCTCTTCTACATTTCACTCAAATTCCACCACCCAACTGCCCACACTCGACGCTCATCGTCCAAATCTAGCCGAGCCAGCATTCAGTTGGTGGTTTCTCGCCCTCATCGTGTTCACTTTTGCCGGTGGTCTTGGAAACGTTTTAGTCTGTTTAGCAATCTGTTTAGAAAGAAGACTTCAAAACACTACCAACTACTTCCTGCTTTCATTAGCCGTTGCCGATCTCTTAGTCTCATTAGTTGTAATGCCGTTCGGTGTTATCAACGGATTCACAGGTAAAAACGAAAACAGAAAAACAACTCAAAACAACTTTGCTAAGTCCCAAAGAAAAGACGTGGAGACAAAAAAAAGTTAATCTTGTCATGTTTCACCATTAAAACTGGGCTTGCAATTGGCACCCAATTAAAACTAAATCCCCTTTACTGGCACGAAGGAAATAGAAGAGTCGAGAAGCGAAAAAAAATAATTAATTCTCACCTCGCTAACAAATATAAACAATGTTTTTCTCTTTATTAAGCTACTGCCAAGCCTATTCTTATCCGTGCTGTTGAAAGAAGTTTCAAAGACGAGGGCTCGCAGCCAAAAGAACTTCAACGATAATTAGCAGACGCCAAGATAAAACACGGCACGAAGGGCGGACAATATGCAAGTTCGCCCGGGATGAAAGGGGTTTTGTTACGAGGCTATAAAACTCAGATGGAGCATCGATTAGTTTTCTTTAATGTCCCCTTTTCAACCTTTAAGTGTCCTGACGTGTTTAAAAAGAGTCAACAAGCTCTTTGGGGCATTAATCCATTCAATTTTCTCTTCGTTTCCTCTAGGTTACTGGCCTCTGGGAACGGAAATGTGCAACGTCTACGTGACTTGTGACGTGCTAAGTTGTTCCTCCTCCATCATGCACATGTGTTTCATATCGGTGGGCCGGTACATGGGGATACGCAACCCGCTGAAGACGCGCAATCATTCCAAGAAAGTAGTCATGCTCAAAATTGTTTTTGTGTGGTTCCTCTCCATGGTCATTACAAGCCCCATTACCATCCTCGGACTCGCTGACGAGCGAAACATTATCCCGCAAGCACGAACTTGCGCCATCAACAACAAGTTCTTTTTTATCTTCGGGTCCCTCTTCGCCTTCTACATCCCGATGGTGTTCATGGTGGTCGCCTATGTGCTCACGGTGCAGCTACTACGACAGCAGGCCAAGTTCGGCGACGACGAGCACACACGACGCTTGCACTTGCCTGCCAGTGCAAACCCCGGTGCCAGTGCCAGTGCCAGTGCCAGTTGCAGCAACAGAGGCAACAGGTCATCAAAATTTCGCTCTTCGACATCCTCATCTTCCGGAAGCGCGTCGTGGAGTCAGAATCATCCTGCTAGGGGTACGAACAATGTTTCTCGTCGGGGGTCCGCGAATAATGGACACGCAGCCTTCGGGCAGCATCGCTCGCATGTTTGCGATCGCGGAGTGCAAACAGAGCCGAGTCTGACCCGCAGAGGACCTCAACACGATCGTCCACCGCGTTTCCAGCTCATTACATCCTCTTCCAGCCTTCATTTTAAGGTAAACGCAACTAGTTCAACACGGTGTAGTTGTTCGATTAAAAACGCGTAGTTAGAAAAGTCGGTTAAATTGCACGGAAAAAAAAAACTGTCACAATCAATAAGTAAATTGAGTTTGCACACTAAAAAGTGGCCAGTTTTTTCTCCTTTTTTTTCGTCGTCTTCGCTTACTCTTAAACGAGGAGATGACACTAGCACGTTAAATGGACGGCAGCCAATTTTCGACACGACTACTCATCGATAATCAAATTGGGTGCCACGTTCGTTTTGACTTGCGACATTTTCAAAGTTTGCACATCGTCATGCACATCACTCGTATTGGACGAGAGTTGGGAAAAAATTTGGAAAATTCAAGTTCCCAATTGCTTTTTTATTTGTTTTATCGTTTGTTTATTCAAATAACGTAGTCGTGAACCATTGACATCCACGTTAGAGTGCATTCTTGGATCAGACAAGGGCAAGTGTTTACACATAGGTATTCAAACGGGACCTCGTGTAAGCCATTGCTATCCCGTTTTATTTATATTCTCCAAAGAAGATTGCACTTCTCGGTATAAATTCGATGAACATAAAAAAGAGCAGGTGGGATTCTGGAAACACGCTATTTACATTGCATTAAACAAGCTCAAAACGGCGATTGATGCAACGTTGATTAATCGACAAATTTGACAGAAAACAGCAGAAAAGACTGACGGATTATCCAATTACTGGAACAAGAAAAATGCCCTGCAGCAACAAAGTCATGATGCAATGAAAATCGAAATAAATTTTAAATATACCGCTAAAATAAAATAAAAATAAAAATCAGGAAAAAAAACCCAGCAGACCATCATTACATCGTCAGAATTTCGTCGACTGTTGTCTTTACTGCACATCAAATTGCGACCAAAATCATTCGCGCCATTTAACCGAGTGCTATCTCAGCATAAATCAAAACCCGCCACTATTTCATTTTTTTCTCTCGTAAATTGATGCAAAAAAAAAAAAAAAAAACCGCTGACGACATAAAAAAAAAAAATCAAAATCACTTATTTTTTAAACCGCAATCAAATAATATTGAATTTTTCTTTCTCTCATTATCTTTGCAGTTTCTACCCCAACGTGGTCGCAGTCAAAACCGCTCAATTAAAAACACAGCTCCAGTTTCCGTTGCCACCGAGCAAAAAGCAAGCAAAGTGCTCGGCTTAGTATTTTTCACATTCGTCGTGTGCTGGACACCATTCTTTATCCTCAAC
>JAQIXU010000259.1:0-45199 GCA_034701245.1 Strigamia transsilvanica
TTGAGAAAGCACGAAGCAAACGATGAGTTTTTATCTACTATTAAAGATAGAACTAAAAGTCTTTCGGAAGAAGTATTTGAAGCCTTGGGAATGACTGAAGAGATTGAAATGATCAAAGAAGAAGAGAGTGAAACAGCCATAAAGGAAAATGATGGAAATGAATCCAAAAAAGAAGCTATGCCTATTGAAGGTTCTATTAAAAGACCCACGAAACTCAAATTTGACGAAGAAACTAACAAACAAATATCCATAGAAACTGAAACAACAAAGAACGTGTCAACAACCGTTTCAGTTCAGAGATTGAAAGAATTTTTCCAAGAAGTAACTACAAGAAAACAGCAAATGCAATGCCGGAAAGAAAATCCCGAGATGCGCTCACGTATTGACCCGTTACCATTTCCTCAAATTGAAGGTGCATTATTCAAAACGTTAAAATGAAAACTTTAAAATTATGATTCATTTTTTACAGGATTCCTTAATGTTATTTCGGAATCAACAACACCCGACTGGACAAAAATGTGGGCCGCTCTGAAAATTGATCATATAGATTTTCGGCAGTCGCCAAATTCGGATAAAAGCCAACAGATAATACCAATCAAAGGTCTTCAGTTGCAACCGTCAGTATGGGACACAAACCGACTTCTCGCCTTCAAAATTATCCGAGATAATAAAGTAGAGGTCATAGTAGAAGTAAGAAAAAGAAACAGGCGGTGAATCAGGTCAAGTTCATCAGACATTTAACTTTTAGAATTTATTATCATCCACTTTAGTCTTATCCTAAATAGAAACCCAAAAAAATTAATTTACCTTAACCTTACGCACTTAAAATCATCCCTTTATATAGTTTTTAAACCTTTTTTTTTACTTGCCACTAAAAGATAAACAATTATCCAGTTTAACTGACCGCAACACGGTGAGTGAGAGGGGGAGGAAGAAACTTTTCTTCCTGTTTTATATTCTAATTCACCTTGAGCTAAGTATGACGTGAACCATTTTGTCGCCAACACTCAGAAAAACTGTTAACAATATTATATTCTCGTACTACATTCATTCACGTCAATGATTTAATTTGTAAAAAAAAATAATAATAATGCTGGCAACCTTGCTCACCTGTTGGCATCTTATTTTGGGGCAGGTAAGATGATTAATCCTATAATAATCAAAAGAAAAAAATAATTTAGTGCACGGAAATTATGCAATTATACTGCATTATTATAAACAATATCAACGAATTAATAAGTAAACTTCTTCACCTTTAAAATGGTTTTTTCACCTGTTATCACCTTTGATATTTATCAGTTCTCTTCTAGCGGAACAATTCAATTCTGTATTGTGAAATAAGACATGTGCAATATACTTTTATTGTCTATATTAACCAAGAACGAAACAGCACTGTTTTAAATACCTTGCTTGGCCTCAAGGGCTACATACGTCCGTTCGTATATGCATTATACCCCTCCTTATTCATTCATCTCACTAAATACCAAAATTGCTCGTTATAATTACGTACCTGGTCTAAATCCTAATTCAATACACAATTGTAAATGTTTTTTTGCGCTTAGACGAAAAAAACAGACACGAATTCGACATACATTTGAGTGAATAATATAAATAAGAGAACCTTTCCTGCTTTATTCATTGGTAGCCGAACGACATACAGGACTTTGGTCGTTGGGTGAGTGGACTCTTCCATTGTATTCAACATCCACGCAATCAACAGGACGTAAAGAGATTTGCAACATCATTCGATTTACCAGAGGCCAACTCAAGTGACTGCGAAGCTGAAATGAAGAGTGCAGATGGAGCTGATGCCGTATCAGTAAAAGATATGAGAGCCATTTTTGAAAACTCCAGGAAAGGTAATAATTCATCACCGGCATCAATTCATTCTTCGCCCAGTCCATCTTTGGCAAGTCCTGTTTACGATTTCCGAAATCAAATGAGTTCAACGCCTTTACAACAATCCGTAAGTTAACTTAGCAGTTGCTTTTTTGTTAAGATTGTTATTAGAAAACCTTACTTCAGCCTTCCAGACACGTTACTCCCCAAGATTTTGATCCAAACTATGCAGATGTTGTTAGCTGGTTGGGTAAGACTTTTGTACCTAAGTTTATTACTAATTTCTCCACTCTTCGAAAATACCCAGTTATAATTACGTAGATGTTATGAATAATATTTCTTCGTAAAGAAAATTCTATTGTTGTAAGTTTAGTTTACATTATTTTTAGGTCGTTATATCGAACAAGAGGAGGAGAAACAAGTCTTATCGTCAATGGCAAATCCTTTTTTAGCTAAACTGAGATTGAGACATAAACTGGAAATGATAGCTCAGATAGAAACTGCGGTCACCAGCTTGGAGGAAAATATTCAACGCCTAAAAGATAAATTAATTCAGAAAATAGCCGCAAAACAAGAAGCAAGCAACAAAAAGATCAGTACTGGACTTATTCGAAGTGCAGAAGATGCCAAACGAGCAGGAAATGAAAGTAAACGGTAATAAAATTGGAAATTAATAAATAATCATAATGAAACAAATAAATTATTCAAATTTTCTTGTCATTTTCAGTATGGACAAAGAATGCGCGGATATACACAGCCAAATTCATCAATCCGAAAACCAACTCGAAGAAATGAGAAATGCAGCCTACGAACTACAACATGAAATCGAGATGGCGTATGAACAATTCGATTGGGGGAAAGAAAATGGACATAAAAATAACCCAATATCAGAACAAGACAGTGATTTAAAACGTGATAAAGTGGATAAGAAATTAGTGATGCCAGATTGGACCAAGAATTCCCAAGAGACAACGCAAGTAAGAAATCAAATGTCGAAACCCAAATTGACATTCTAAATATTTTCTTCTCAATAATTTCAGGCCTGGCAAAACATTGGAAATAATGTTAAATAAATGCCCGCACTAACGGGCAAAAAATGTCGAAGAAGGTTGATGAACTAATAATAATAATACCGGTAAATAAAAAGATGCTATAATAAATAAAAACAAACAAACAATTTTAAATACTTTCATTGTTTCCATCGAGCATTATACCGTATAATATTAAAAGACACACATGTACAAACAAATCATTTTAAATTTACGAATTTTCTTTTTAAAAAAGTAATAATAATTAATAATTATAATATATATACATAATACAATTTCCGAGTGTACCCCGGCAAGTTACTTATGTGCGAAAAATGAGCCCATTAACTCTTGATGCTTACAAAAATATTCAACGTAAGGATTGAGTCGATGCAATCCAATACGAATTTAATGACAAATACTTTTTATAAAATTAACATTATTCTTGAGCATGATACTTCAAAATTGATATCAGCCAGATAAAATTCGTGGGACTCCATTAACAAAATGTTGGTATCTTCGTATGATTCAACAAGCTGATTCCAGCAGCAGTTAAGAACCAAATATTTGCTGTAGCATATATATTCTTTTCTTTATTTTATCAACAATAAACCCATGACAAATCAAATTTCAGTTCCTTAAAAATTGATAGAAAAAGGTGAATTATTAGCATTATTTCAACTTTAGGTCGAAAAAAACAACAACTACTACTACCTAGCTATCGAGGTGATCGTGTCGATCGAGCGAATCCAGTGTATCATTGCTGGATGCACGAGTGAGATCGGACAATTCATCAAAATGCCTTTGCTTTTTTCTCACATTCCAATGAAGACATTCGGCTAAACTGTCGAACCAATCACTTATTTGATCTTGTGAACAGATGGATGGAACGGGATAAATAGATGTAGTGACGCGAAGACTGGAACAAGAATAAAAAAAAAGGGGCATAAAACAATGTATTACTTTTCCGAACCAAACTCCCGATTGAACACAAGCACAACCCAGCCACCAAATTAATTTTTGGTTTTAAATTTCAACTGCAATTCCCATCACCTGCCACAAGTTTGCGACAAAACACACCTATCGCCAACGACAAGCTCCTGTTGATAACGGCCATCAAACGACGCCCATGCTGTATTTCGCGCATCAGGATTTAACATAATCTGCAAATCATGCACTTTAAACAAACAAAAACAACACAAAAACCACAAAACATTGCACTAATTTGTTTCATTAATCAGATTAATAAATGGTGGCTAGATGGTGCTAATAATATCCCGGCACCACCTACCTATCCCCATGAGACAGTTCTTGTCGCTTGCGCCCATCAAACGAAACCCAAGCTGTGTTCCTGGAGTCAGGTGACACCATAATCTGATGACATTTAAAATTTTACTTTTCTCGTTTTATTTTTCAACCGTTACTTTCTTCCTAAACATCATTCTTTCGAATTACTTCCATACCTTTAACTCTACACCTGCCGGAACGACAATAGGCCGAAAGGACAGTGAATGAGGGCAAATAGGCGTGACCATTATAGCTGGAACACTCGGGTGGATCATTGAAGCCCCTGCAGCGACAGCGTAGGCAGTGCTACCTGTCGGTGTGGAGACAATCAAACCTGTAGATACAGAGAAAGTGGGAAAGTGTAGGGAATATTTATGTAATTTGATAACAGACCATCTCCTTGGACAGAAGTAATGAGTTTTCCGTCTAAAAACAGATCGATATTGGACAAATAAGGGCTCGGGCCTCGGTCGATCACAACTTCATTAAGAACTAAAAGATTTGTGGGTGGTTTACTCGTTTTTTCTTCGCTTTTTCGCAAAATGATACATCTCAATCTGCTGCGTAAAGTGAGAGCAGCGTGACCTGTCAAAATAAAATGATTAATTACATTCAATTAAATTAAACTATTACGCAATCTAGGTTATATAACTTTTAAGATGTACATATAGATTAAAGAAGCGATAAACAATGTTGAAATTGCTTTATTTACAAGTTTCTCATCCACAGACTCGTGAATCTACCGAGTTTTTACCTTCCAGAACATTTGTCACTTGTTCTTCAAAATTATGAAATTCAAACGGTGTGAGAAATCCCAAAGAACCCAAATGAAATGCCATAACAGGTGGAACGCTTTGCTGAAATAAAAACAATATTTTATTATTATTATTATTATTATTATTATTATTTAAAAACAATGGATGGATAAATTATGTAAGTACTTGAAATAAGGAAGATGCATAGAGAAGTGTTCCGTCGCCTCCCAAACAAATGATAAAATCAATTTTATCAGTGAGATCATCTTTGCCTTCTTTGAAAGTCATTAGTTTATCCTTGACTGGCAGAAACATCTGACTGCCAGATAGAATGTGATCATCCATAATTGACGATTCCACAAACACCACCATACGTTTATCCTAAATAACAAAAAAATTAAATTGAAATTGAATTAAAAAAATAAAATAAAACAAAAATGGTATACCGTTATGAGCCAATTGACCAAATCAACAAACGGCTGTATAACAGCTGCATCCCGCACTTTTTTGATCACCAAGACGGAAAGCGGTGGTTTGTACCAAGTCAACCGTTGACTGGCTGGATCCTGAATAGTCCTGTCAACAAAATAAATAAAAAATAAAACAAAACAAAACAAAACAAAACAAAAAATACACACAAATGTTTGTCTATCTATTTTCCACATTTTTCGCATTTGGAATATAAAACTTATCAACAGGAAATATCTAAAACAGGTATTTAATTTGCCTGCTTCCCTGAATTTTCAGACCTTGAAGAAAGGAGCGCTAATTATACAACGCTGCTTGCTTAACTACAAGTACAAGCAAGCAGCGTAAAATTCCCAAGGAGTATGGAATCAGCTGGCACAAATACCAAATTTCTTCGAGCTTGACAACAATAATGAAACCATTATTTTATAATCATCAAAATGGGCTTCAAGAGTTACATCACAAAACCATTTTGAATTTTTACATTCTTACCCAACCCTAGCACCAGCTCCTGTGGTGAAACCACGTGAAACCAACGAGTTGCCGAACCCACCTCAACCCAAACCTACAAAACTCTTTGGTCCCACGACTATTTCGCGTGCAATTATTAAATTTAAAATACATTTCTTCAAATGTCACTGACCTCATGATGGAATCCTCGCTCGGGAAATTGAGTGGAATAGGAAAAAGTGCGTCCTTCGAGCGTTTTACGAATCCCAAAGGGTTAAATGGGCAAACAGCATTCCACAGAGGGGAGTGTGGGAGGGATGGTACCTGTCCCTGCGTCTAGGATCCAACTTGTAACTTCTAATCGTGGTGCAAGCTGGTTTGGTTTGTCGTCATTTCAGGCGATGCACCAACTCGCGTATTATGAAAACGCTGATGAGCCAATGTCCTCGCGTCCTGCTTCCAGGGACGCCTTTAAGACACCTGACTCATCAAATCACTCATCTGTCTAACATCAATATCACCAACGTGCTAAACTCAAGGTTTTCACCACATACAATGTCAGGCGCACAGCACGTGTCTGCTTAGATAACTTCACCCCACTTATGTAATTAATACGAAGAAGATTAATTTCAAATTTTTTTAAAAATTGATTAGAAATCTCAAGAAAATAAAAAAATAAAAACAAATGGAAAAATTCTGCTTAAAACCAAACAGACTCTGTTCCTGACGTCATTAAATTCGTATAATCTTCATTTTTATTTGCCAGATATTTAAATTTGAATTGTTTTTTTTTTGTTTTTTTTTTGCAGTTAATTATTTTTGTATAAACTTACATGACCATGGCAGAGTTCTTCATAATGCGTCCACAAGGTCCAAACTGCTGAATGGGACTTGGCGCATTGAGGGACCGTGTCCGTCTGCACAAAAAGAAAAAAATAATTAGGAATCAAAAGTTTTTAACAAAAATTAATGACCTAAAAGAGGGATTTGTGGATTACTTTGAAACTTATCGAGATACGTATTTATATGTATCGGTAGAGGAAATTGGTCACACACTTTAGGACAAACCAATAAGAGATGATTTTCATGTTGTCTCATCAACAGGTGAGTAGAACATGCAAAATACTCAGGATTTTCCTTCAGTGATAAATGAGCTAATAATAACGTGCGGATTACATTTTTAAATCAAACGAGAAGGAAGTTAAAACACGAAATTACATATATAGATACACAATTAACAATAATATAAAAAAATAAAGATAAATTAACACGTGATCCGATGATGTGTGGTGTACAGAAGTAAATACTTCCTCACTTTTAATTCATGAATCCAAAAAAATCTAAACGTTTTAGAAATAAGCATCCGTTATGACGTAATGCGTGGTCAAAATCGCGCCCATTTTTGAAATTTTGCATTACGTGATAACAAAAATGATCGAGTTAAGTTATGAAGTAAAAATCCGATTAAAGCAATAATTTAAAATTTCATGAATTGTATTGCGTGGTCCTATGAATAAGATATGAATTCTCAATTCTCATCGCACCCACTCACACATGTGAAGAAATACACGTTTCCTGTCTGTTTTTTTGATTCCACGAATTTCCATTTTTTTTATCCCCATCCCCCAATACCTGAAATCATTCCTACCGGTATCTCATTAAAAATCAGTGCATGCATTTCTCCCACACCCAAAAAAAAAAAAAATGACGTGCAAATAAATGACATATTGGCTTCCTGCTTCAACGGAAGCCAATTTGCCTTCAACTTACCCGGAACGCGAGTTGATGTCAAGTGATCAACCGCAATTGGATTTATAGTCTGTGTTGGGGGTTTCTCCCTGACATCCATCGTTCTTAAACCGAATTCAAGGACGTCGAAAGAGAAAAAAAAAGTTGGACGCAAGGGGAATGAAGGAGAGAGATGGGGGAGGGGTTTATGAAGGTAACGTGGCCTTTCTACTCCATTTTCTCTCCCCTATAACATTAATTTTAATTTTCCTCCATAGATAAGAGGAAAAAAACGTCAATTGTACGTCAGGTGTGCCCCACCTGGCCTTGATTTTTACCGCATTCCTTGACTTGATGTTGGCGGGAGAAAGGGAATGACGTAAAATTGCCTTTATTTATAAACATTACAAATTAAATACTTTCCATTGTTTCGGACTTTCAGCTTCTAAAAGCATCAATTATTTTTTTTTTAAATTTCTTTTTTCCCCCTGCCGACGTAATCTGAATATAGAAACTTGTTGCCAATTTTGGGTCAACACGTTCGTTGACTTCTTACACAACACAATCATAACTGGATCGATTAAAACTCAAGCAAAATCGCGAAACTACGTGACGTGATACGTATTGAATTGAATGAATATGAATAGTCAAATATCTATCTTTTCGCATCAAAATGTTGCAAATGTTTCTATACAGTGGTACTTTCAGGTTATTAAGTCGGTATCGCCATCTGGTGGCGAACGATATAATCTGTGCTGATTTTTAATTGTTGTTTTATATGTATGCACACTCACCGAACAGGGTTCATTGAGACTTCAGGTTCGAATTCAGGTGTAAATTGTTGCGCTGGACTTTCTTTCTACACTCCACATGTATTCGCAGCTCACACCACACCCCACAGCGCAAGCGCGGTTTCATTTTTTCCCCACACCTTTGACTCCACCCATTCGCCCACCTGGTCATTTGCACTTTATTTACCACCTTGCCTACAATTCCATTCACAACACTAAAACACTTACCCTAAATCATTACCCAAACTCGTTACAAGTGATTCCATGTTCACGCCACCTTTTCGTGACCGCTGTTCATCATTGCCACCCGTAAGATGACGTCACGTCATGTTTGAAACTTCAACAACTGATACGGTCGTTTTAAAAATGGACTCAATTTTTTGAAATCTTAATTACTTTTTAATCTTTCGACATTAAATTTGATATTTTATAAACTTTTAATTATCTTATCTACCACTCTTGAAGTAATGTTTACCAAGGCAGAAATTACACGCGCGTTGTTGAGTTGTTCAGAGGTCGAATATTTCACTGTCCCATTTAACCATTCGCTGTGGTTTATGTTACGACTCAATATGCAATCAACAATGTAATAATTATTATTATTATTATTGCATAACTATAGTCGTACTATAAACGAGCAACTCGGCAATGCGTGTTGTTATGAGTAAAATTCACTACGGGATTCTAACGTTACATGCTCAAATGTAAACAAACGAGGGGTCTTTGTTTATTTATTTGTTCAAACATTCCGACTAGACTCATGCACTACTGGGCAACGAGCAATTTGATTCTTACCTGTGATCATGAGACTGAATCGTGCCACATCTGATGCGAATAAAAATAAAATAAAATAAAATATAGTTAATATTAATTTTTTAATAGAAACTTTTCTTTTCAGTATTTCTCATAAAACGTTGGGATGAATTTTGCCTTTTCTTGGCTGTAAACACCCAACGTTTGAACTAAACGTCTGAACCGTTAAAGTGGTTCTAAACACATCGGTAGATGTCGCCACCGTATTGTACAAAAATAAAACTTACAAAAAATCTTGAGTGATAAATGCTAATTGTATGAAGCTTGAAATTGGTTCAGACCCTATAAATGTCGTTTCATCTAACTTTATACCGAGTAGTGTTTTTTTTTTACGTCATGTTTTTCAATTTCTACGTTCATTAATCTTGACCGTAAGACAAGAAAAAACCCCAATAAATTTTGAATTTAGTTAATTCAAAAACATTTCAGTGTTTTATTTAAATTCGTAAAAATTGGAGGGGGAAATAAAAGCTTTCAAAAAAATCAGCCTTACCCAATTCCCATGAAAATTGTTGCGCAATTTCTTTTAAAAACTATGAAGTCATCCAAAACCACTGGCCTGTGTCCGAAATATTAAAAATATAGAAACACTCTACTCTAGCAACTATTTACAGAACTAAAACTGAGTAACCCAATTGTTGTACGGAGTTCCAATCTTCTAGCCGCAGCAAACCAACCTGCAGCGGCACGAGAACGCAAACCCCGTCAATGCCGAAATATCACAACCTTATTTTACCATTACAAGGTTAAAAATACTAACGTTAGTAGCGCTGCCATGGAAAAAACTGGTTGAAAACTAAACCTAAATGCAAGACACTTGTGAAGTTAATCAATAATTGCCTGTTACTATGAAAACCAACTGTTGCAAAAGAAACAAATCAAGTTAATGGTCGTGAAAACCACTCGACAACCAATCGATTTTTATCGCTGCACGCTCAAAAATAAACTACACACTTTTCAAGGATCATAATGGAATCATAAAGGTTTTTGTATAATTTCCGCGGAAAATTTTTCAGAAATTAATCAATTAAACATCATTTATCGAGATTCATCGTTTTTTTTAAATATGATTTTTTTTCCATTTTTTACATTGATAGCCAATCTTTTCCACTGTTAACACCAGATGGCGTCACTTCACAAAAGGAAAAGAAGGTACTTGAAAAGCGGAAAGTCAATTATACACTCTTAATAATAATAATTAATGCAGTAATAATAATTTTTTATTCACCTTTAAGGTCGTAAATTTCCCCACCTACGAATTGTAAATACAATAAAACTTTAATTAAAATTATCAACAGATAAAAGTCAAGATGGCCCACCGCTGAGAAAGCAATTTAAAATCACTATTGTTAAAATGTCATTTTAAAAAAAAAATCAGAAAAAAATTTGCATTCATATTTGTTCAGCAGTGTGTGCTGTTGAGCCACCGATTAGTGACCTGGTTCACCAAATAAACGTGACAAACAAAATGCTACTTCCGTTTCTCAGGCCGACGGATTCGCCATACAACCACCCTCTTCTTACTCTTATTTATTATCACGTTATCTCCGCTTGTATCTCAGTCTCAGGAACAGCTTAATCTTAGTCAAATGAGCTGTCAATTACAAATACTCCTCCCTCCTATCTCATGCATTTTAATGCATAGCACACGCACTTTGCCATATGTGATGAAGTTAGGAGAAAATGTAATAAAATGAAACAGAATTCAGCAATACTGAACCAAATTGTTCATTTATTTATCACGAATGTTAATCAAAATGATGGCCATAGTGTAATTGTGTGTGGCTACCCAGATGTGCGATGTCTGGTTTTGTCTGTTATTGGTTTTCTGTAGATGTTTGAAGTTGGCAGGACAACATAAGGAAGGATATACAAAAATGATTGTTCCAGTTAGAAAATCAAATGTGCTCAATGTACTAACTGTAAGTATATGTTTTCAATGATCACATCTTGTTTAGCCAGAATTTGCACTTTCATGAATTTGACTTGTTTGATTTAAAAAATAAATATTGTGCCATGTAGCAAATCCAATGTGCCCTCAATGTGCCAAGTATCTATTTTCAATGATCTCTCTTTATTTAGTCAAAATTTGCATTTTCTGAATTTGACTTGTACGATTTCAAAAACAAATATTGGGTCATGCAGCTCAATGTGTCATGCATACATACACGGTTAGCAAAATTGGTATCCGGGCAGGTGCAAACATGACAAACGGGGGGTGTTTTGGCCACTTCAAATTTTTGTTCACAGGTACCTCAACATGTTCCCTACTGCCAAAAAAATTCTGGCTAAGCAAGACGAGATAATTGAAAATAAATGCTTGATACATTGAATTTGCTACCTCGCACAATCATTTTTGTTAATCCTTCTGTGTGTTGCCCTGCCAACTTGATGAACCTCGAGTGTAGGGCTTTTGTCTTCTGTTGATTCATACTTGGCGTTTCTCTAATATCTGCCTCGTATTTCTGAATCATTAGCGAATGATTTATTTCGAAAGTCCGGTCTGTTTGCTCATAGATAAACAACTCCCTCGGTTCCTCATTTCGTACTACCTACATCCGATATCTTTATCATTAATTTTCTTTCAAACATTCTAATTACAAGAAATGCAAAGATCAATAAATCAAAGTATGATATACAGTGCAGGACAACACTTTGGTCGAGTTACAAAAACAATTTAAAAGCAAACAATTTCTAAAATACAACAAAACTAAAATATATTTGCATTTTAATCATGCTAGACAAGTGTTATAATAAATATACGAGTGATTGCTTGCTAACAAATTTTAAAATTTCAACCTTAGAAATCTGTGACAAAACTTTGGCCTGTTTTTCAAAATTTTAACAAAGATCAAAATCAGCTGAACTTTAATAGTTAATTCCTTTCTCACCTCATTTAATAACCTCAATGCATCTTTTGTGCATTGAATCAATTATTGTTTTACAACTTTCAGCAGTGATTAGCTCCCACGCTTTTGCAATGGCACATTTCAGTTCTGAAACAGACCCATATTGTTTACCTTCAGCATAAACAATACGAACTAATTGACCCCAAAGATTCTCTAAGCTTATTAGCTGAATGCACTGTATACTTGCATTATCCTGCCGAAAAATCCACTATGCTCCAAACAATCCTCTTCCTTTCTTTAACAAATTCCTCTCTAGGACCTCTTGATACATATTTGCATTTTGTCTTCCATTCAAGAAAACAATTTCACTTTTTTTCTTGTATCCCAATGCCCCCCAAACGATAACAGATGCTCCTCCAAAATTTCTACTCATGCACATCACATCACTTTTCCTTAAATCATGCCAGTAATGTCTCAAGCCATCAGGGCCATCCAAATTGAATTTCTTTTCATCACTGAACACAATTTTTTGCCAGTCAGTTGTCCAGGAAACATAGTTTTCTGCCCATTCCAATCTTGCCTTGATGCCAAAAACAATTGGTTTGTTTCTAATTAGTCGAATTAAATGCCTGGCTCAAATAATTGTCGTTTGATAGTTAAAAGAAAGGACAACCACATAAAAAACACAAAAGGTATCCATAGGAAACGTGTAAATTGATTTTGAGGAAATAAAAGTGTTCACAATTTCGGTGAACATCATTTAGGTCTAAGCCAAGTACCATCAACATCAAAACAATTTTGTTCTCCATAGTTGCCTTTATTATAAACTTGAAAAACCCCATTTAATCTCATACAATCCAAAATGCATAAAAATTGGGCTGTAGTCCTAGTTCTATCAAAATTTTGCCACGATTGCGGGTACGTAACACATTTGGACAAAAAATACCGGTCCGCCACATTACATAATTTGAGAAGCACTGGTCTAGACACCCATCAGAATAAAAGGTAATTAAAAAAAGAATTTTTTTTTATTCAATTGCACGAAAGCTTCTGGGGGTTAAAACGTTCCATCATTTCATTATACTTATTAGCAATTAAATTTTTTATTTGTTTTACATTGCACTAAAGCTGAATTTGAGTACCTCAGCCAACTTACATGACAATTCAAATAATAATTTTCTCAAGTGACTTAGCACTTTTAACTCGAAGTGACAGTTCGAGAATTTGATTTCTCTTAATCAGCTTGCTTAAGCGAAATTGACGAAACCTATAGTGACTTGAGCATGCACATTAACTTGTAGTCCACGTACACATTGCACATTTACATAAGTCACCTTCAATTAATAAGCACATGCAATAGTTAAGCGACTTTATTACATCTTTTAAACTTCCCACTTTTGTTTTAAAACTCACCACCTTGACACTCAAGTCGCGATAAATTTGTCCACATTAACCGTATTTGTCAGTTGCCAAAACATTCGCAACTCGCACAACAATTGTGATGTGTTTAAGTTGAAGCATTGCAAAAACATTTGGCTGACGTGCACGGCTCACATAAACAACAACAATCTACCCAAGCACACTTTTGCAGTGTTGCCATAACCTGATACTTCAGTTTCAAGTATTTTTTTTAGCGTAAAGGTAAATTTTACTCAAATGGAAATGTTAATATGACTGTAATAGAACAGCTTACTCAAAGAAACGAAAAGAGCACACCCGAGCAACTCATGAAAAACACTCATTTGAATGCAGCGTACAGTGTGTACACGTAAAAACTCTTTCCGCACATTTGAAGATGATCATGAAACGTTTTTTACACATGTTTCATAGCCCAATTAAAGCCACCTTTAAATAATGACTACCTGCAACCCGGCAGAATAACAATTCTAAAAACCATCCGAATAGTGCATAACTTGATAAAATAAATTTTAATTTTATACCGACCTTTCAGGAAACAAAAAACCAATTTGTTTATTAAAGCATCGCCACAGATTTCGAACAATTTTACTTCCCTAAATACATAAATAAGCTTAAATAAACAAGCCCAAGCATTTTTTTTTAAACCCAAAAAGAGAAAATTTCACCGATTACGAGTTCATTGCAACAAAAATGGAGACCGTATAAGTTTGTATGCAAATCTTTCAATTTCCTGTTTATGATGCATTCACAGAATTAGCCAAAACATTCAACTTTAAATAACTATCTTTAAACATTCCTACCCTTCAGGCATCTGGTTAAAGCAATAATTACAATGAATGAAAAACCGACATTTTGTCAGTCCGGATTTGACCACCAATTTCATAATTGAAAAGAAAAATGTAATTTCTTCCAATTTCCTCGTCCGCCAAGCCCTCCCCAACACATGTAATTTGTATTAGAAAATTGAGTAATAAAAATAACAAACAAACAAGTTGCTCCATTCACTTTCACCTCACACCCAATGGCCAATGTCAGTGTACTTTGGTCTTTGTGAAGTCCATTTGTAACCTTGGCCTAAAGTTTAATGGAAGTGGCTAAAGAGTAAAAAGAGGCGTGCATATAAAAAAATGACCCTTGGTGGTAGAAGCCTAGTTGCAAATTTCGACAGGTGCGCAGCGTGTCAATAAACCTGCGTGATATTGCGTAAATCATTTGCCAGTTTCATAACAAAACGTGTGAGGATATAATTTGTTTCACACTTTTACGAAAGCAGCCAAACCTAGTATTATTACAATTTTACTCCAGGATGAAATGAGAGGCCGCGAGCACAAGCCAAGGTGGCAAATCAACAGGTGTGCCCAGATCTCTCAATCTCCCACCTTATATGTACTTCTTACAGTACAGGTCAAATTATACCAATAAATTTACTGTTAACCATAGGATTAAAGTATAAAACCTCCTAGCCCTCCATTTTTAACCTTTTTTTTTACTTTCTCATTCTCCTAGTCGCATCTAGGGAGCAATTAATCGCACCTGGGTGTGGGAATTTCAATTGTGAATGGATGCCAATTAGAATTGGCATCCATTCACACGACTCTTGTGAGTATTTCATAGACGATCCATTCTAAAAGGATTAGAATTCCAAACAACGCGCTAATGTGCTAATGTGCAAATGTTGTTTCAACAATTTTTTTTTTAGTCTTTCTTTTTCTATCCTAATTTATTCCCTTAGTTTTTTTCCTAGTGCATAAGTAATTGCTGTTTTCAAAGGAGGACTGTAAACGCTTCAATAGTCCTTTACTTATTTATTTATGTGTATGTTTAAGTCTGGATTTCTAATAAAGTAGAAAAACATATATAGATCTCTCAACTCAACGCCCAAGTACCGTAAATCCTTCGGTATGGCGCACCGCCTTCTGGTTAAACGCCATACCGAAAACGATTGCTGAATGAGTGAAGAACTTTTTTTTTGTTTTTGGTATTTTTAGCAAACTATTCGTATCATTCTCAGAAAAATCATTACGCGTCTGGGTGCTGCAACGCCGGTCTCGAATCTCGATTACAGATCGAGGGTGCAATAATTGAGGTCACCGTATAGATAATTCAGCCATCTTTTTTCTATTTTTTATTTATTTTTTTGTGGGTGTCTGGCTGATTTTTTTAAGGTTTTTCTTGAGTCTCCCATCTCCCGTCTCCACTACAACGCGGGTGGTAATTACAGCATCTCCGCACCTGCGTTGTACTATGGGACTTTAATGAAAACTACAAAAAACACGCTTGGCCCTTTCCTACCTCTTTTGCAATAAATCACGCAGTAAAGATAAGTTGTTTTTTCTTCAAGCTAACTCACTTGACCCTTTAAATAATTTACTTTTCGGAAAGATAAAATTTGTAAATTGACACAAATTGCAAACACTGTCAACCAGTGATAGCATTGCCCCATTAGAATCCATTATTAATGATAAACAAATTGGCTTTTGTAATTTTCAGATTGCAAAAAAAACGATCAATAATAAATGACCCCATTTAAACACATTTAAATATGAGTGAAAAACATTCTTTGTTCCTTTTTTTTTATACCACCGATGGCTACAGTTTATTTATGATGATCCTCCCACAATGATAATAAAATTTACCGTTATGAGATAGAGAAAAAAATGTTTTAAAAACCCTTTCGGCTCCCATTTCAAAGTGGATGAAATATTTCATTTGAATTTAGTGGTTTTTGTTTTTTTTTATATATATTAAATTTCACAAATTTACTTCCGGTTTGATAATGTCCACATGATTTATAAACTAATTCAATTTTAAATTTTTTTTGTAATATTTAAATTAAAAGAAATTAATAATTAATAATAAAAATAATAAAAAAAGAGGTTAAAAGGTGCGTTTAGTAGAATTTCAGGAACAGTTTCCCCCCTTTAGTTTATAGCTTATCTGCATAACCTGTCCACTATCATAAACTGCCAATTGTCTTTCTTCCAGCACGCACTCACAACTCAGACTGAAGCGTGAAGTTTTTGTATAATCAGAGCCTTCCAACTTGAAATTTCAAAAAAAAAAACTTACTTATCATTACACAGATTACCTTTCCCACATTCCAATATCAATCAAAAAATAATTTGTAAAGATGAAGCTTCCCTGACAACCATCAATACTCGGTTAGAATACAAATAATTTGGTGAAAAATCACAAAAATTGGATTTAAATTAATTTCAATAAAAATATTTTTTTTATATCTATATAGAAAATTAATTCAATTCATTCCTTCAGTCATTTGATTACTACTTTTCCAAAACTGGTTTAAATATAGAAAGAAAAAACTCTAAAATTAAATATAGAAGAAAAAACAGTCTCTTCAGTTTCCCCTTCAAGTTCACATAGGATAGGAAAAAATTGTTCAGAAAAGAATTTTGATAAAATTATGTAAGTAATAAAAAGTTTCCTTCAAAATAATAATTGTTTACAACTCGTATATATGTCTAAAAAAAAAATTTTCAAAAGAAAACCGCAATTTTGCGAAATTTATGCCTAAAGAAGTCGCATGTTAATTAGTACAACTTAATTTAAAGGTTTTAAAGCTTTTTTGGGTTTTAGTTTACCATATAATAACGAAGTTACCTGTACCTAAAACTTGCAACTTTTCCTTTTATCATTGAGGCTGATTTTCTTAGATCTATTGTCAAGGTTGACGATGCTGAGTCACTCGAGTTGGAGTCCTGCGAGGGCGGAGAAGCCGACGTTGAGTCCCACGTGGTTGTCGATGGACGGACAGCGTGGTTAACGTTCAGACTGGCCAACGCTTTGGCCAGCGCTAAATCGTCCTCCATCATTTTCCCGAGCTAAAACGTTCGTTCGAGGAACGGTTCTAATGCTGGTGTGGCGCTATTATGAGTCTACTTCATTCCCGGCTAAATACTGGAGGGTGGAAACGGCGAATGTCTTCCGCACGGCCACAGCTGAGGCTCGGTTTACATACACCGAGCACGGATTCCCTCACTGAAAAATATGACATGCCGCCTGAGAATCAATGATGCCAGCACCAGCTGACTGCAACCGCCTGCTGGGAGTCTGAAGGAAAGCAGAATTATTTTGTTTGGAACTAAAATGGCGTTAACGCATAGTAATTTATTTTCAAAACTTAATATTATTTGAAATTATTTTATTGTAGAAGATATTATATTTATTGTATTAAAATTTAAAATATTCACTTTTCTTTTGATGTATAAAAATTCTGAATAGACACTTGGAAACAAAATGGCGACTGTGAAGTTATTTTGAGCACGGGCATCAGAGTGGGAGAATCGATTAACATATCGTGGGTAGGGAAGTTTAGTTGTGTTGTGGCGGTCTGATGTGTTATGGCTGACAAACGCAAAGGTCGAAAGCGGAAGGAGGTAAATGGATCTTTTATATGTATAGATTTTGTCTAGATTTCAGTAGTTCCATGGATGTTCCTATAAAAAAAATTACTTATACAATTCGCGATTGCTTCGGATCAAACTGATTCTTAGCAGCGACGGCAACACGTTTTTCATGTAGGCCTAAATCTATGTTGTAAACATCTGTTTAATCAATACATTAAGCGAAATGTAATTAATAAATTCGATATGTAAGATTTTTAATCCCGATTAAGTCCACACGATTAAATTGTTTAGTTTTGACGGTGAAATGATGAACTTGGGAGTTACATCTGTACGCTTGACAGTTGACACGTCAGCCAGCTGTATTAACCCTTGCAATATTTTATATCCGATAGGAAGTTGACGAAAAACCGTCAAAAGAAGAGTATGCGGTGGCCAAGTACATGAGGAACCATGTACCACTAAAGAAAGCGAGTTTGTTAAGCCATAAAGTGGAATATTTCATAGGTTTGTATCATTAATTAAATCGAATAATTTATTTTTGTTGACTAAAATTTCATTTATTTCGTTATCAGCATCCAAAGCTGTGGAATGTTTACTAGATTCGCCATGGGCAACGAATAAAAAAGGAAAAGAAGCTCTGTTTACATCGAGGGAATCGGTTATTGAATATTTAAATACGTAAGTTTAATTTAATTTAATTTTGTTTAATTTTTTAAAAAATAATGTTTTTTTCTTAGGATGCTCATTCATAAATTTTTCCATCGCGCCAAAAAAATCTTAATATCCCAAAGAGATGTAAAAACAAAAAAGAAACTAAAAGATCAAGATGATAGTAGTAATCCGAACGATAAAGAGGAAAAGAAAAGCGTGGAAAAGAAGAAAAAGGATAAGGATAGCGAGTCGAAAAACAAACAAGTGAAGCGGCTTGAAAACAACCATTTGACCTTTATATTATACCTAGATTCTATTGTTTACAGATGGCATTACCAAAGGATGTTTCGGGCGATAAAGAAAAAAAGAAAGAAAAGAGGAAAATTAAGCTCGATATGCATTTGGAACAAATATTTGTCGATGGAAGCGAAGTGAGTAAACACTAAATTTAATTGATCATTAAAATAATTAAATGTTTTTAAGGCGTACGTTTGGATTTACGATCCTATACCAACAACAGCTTGGTTAATTGGCAGTTTATTGGGTAAAAGATTGAATTATCTTTGATTTTGTAATAAATTGTAAGTTTTATTGGTCGATGTTTCAGTTGTGGGTGCCATTCTGCTCTGTCTTTTTCCTCTTTGGCCTTCTTCAGTGCGAAAAGGCGTTTACTACGTGAGTGTGGCAGCTGCTGCGTTTCTCTGCGTCATCCTTGCCTTAATCATAAGTAAGTAATTAATTGAAGACTTCTCGACACGAATGAACACGACTTTTTGAATATTTAGTGCGACTGATCACTTTTTGCGTGATTTGGTTGGTGTCGTTCGGAAAACATCATTTATGGATATTACCTAATCTGACCGAAGATGTTGGGTTTTTCGAATCATTTTGGCCCTTGTTCAAGGTTGATATCGTGGACATTTCTAAACGAATTACGAGGCTTGATTAATTTCTTTTTTCAGTATGAATACAAAGGCAGCGAGAAGCAAGAGACGACGGAGAAAACAAAGTCTATAAAAAATAAAGAAGGGGACGAGAAGGAAACGTCAGAACGAGATCAAACTGATTCCGAAAGTGAGGAGACAAACGGTTTTGAAATTGTGAACCAAGAAGAGTTGGAAAAGGATACGTGTAAAAACAGAAAACGGACCAAAAAAGAAAAAAGCTCATGACATTTAAATTTGGTGTAATGTGTCACTGATGAATCGGATTTATAATTTTCTTGGCCAGTTGCTTTTTTTTTAATTTTCAAAAAAACTCATTATGGGATATGAAATTTATATAAACGTAAATAAAGGCAAACATTGTTCACTACTTAGTTTCATTTAAGTTTAATGCAATAGCTAAATCTCACATAAAAATAGATTTGTTCAAAATTTGATTTGTGGTGAATATCATGGTCGTTGCAAAATGATTTAAGCTTTGTAAGTGGAAGCAGACACGTGGCCACCATGGCCGGTCCAGTTGGTATGAACGAACTTCCCTGGCGACGCGAGTAATTCGTAAGTGTGGGCACCGAAGTAATCACGTTGTGCCTGCAAAGGGTTAGAGGTTGAGACCTGCTTAGAACCTACAACGAACTCAAGTACTTGTATTAAATTGGCCGGGAGAGTAGCCGAACGGAATCCATCGTAGAAGGCGAGGGCAGTTGCGAAACATGGAGTCGGAATTCCTAGCTTGACTGCCTCCATGACAACCAAACGCCATGATTCCTGGCAATCATCAATAGCTTTCCGGAAAAAGTCGTCCAGCAGTAAATTACTCAAAGCTTTGTTCTTGTCAAACGCCATTTTGATATTTCCCAAAAAGGCACTACAAGAAATATTTTGAAGAATTGTCATTTTTTTAAAAGTCCGCCTTAATACCTGCGAATGATGCAACCACCGCGCCACATGAGCGCAATTCCTCCGTAATTTAAGTCCCAATTAAACAATTTTGCAGCTTCGCGAAGCAACATGTAGCCTTGTGCGTAAGACACAATTTTTGACGCGTACAAAGCCTAAAAACATTTGTATGTTAAGTTGGTAGAGTAATAACGGCACTGGGGAATTTTGATTTACCTTTCTAATGTGCTCGGCAAATTGTTTCTTGTCGCCCTTATACTTCGTCTCCTTTGGTCCCTTCAGTTGCTTACTAGCATTCACTCGGTCGGCTTTCAAAGAGGACAAACATCGAGCAAACACGGATTCACCGATCAGAGTTACCGGCATGCCATACTCCAACGAAGCTATTGCGGTCCATTTTCCAGTTCCTTTCTGAAATTGTAATCACCCGTGTTGTCAATTAAAATTAGCAGTGGTTTAAATAATGACCTGTCCAGCTGAATCCAAGATTTTCTCGACTAATGGCTTGCCATCGGCATCCTTGAATTTCAAAATGTCGCGAGTTATTTCAACCAGAAAAGAATCCAATTCGCCTTTGTTCCATTCGCCGAAAATCTATACGGTTACATTTTACCAAAGTTCAAAATTGAATTTATAATCCCGCACTAAATAAAAATCATACATGACTCATTTCGTCGTGGGATAAATCCAAAGCATTTTTTAATAAATGGTAAGCTTCACCAATTAATTGCATGTCCCCGTATTCAATTCCATTGTGAACCATTTTGACAAAATGGCCAGACCCATCTTCACCAACCTGCGAAAACAAAACGAAAAATTATTTTAGAACAATTAAAAATCTCTAGAAAATAAAATAAAAATTACCCAATCGCAACATGGCTCATTATCAACCTTAGCCGCAATGCCTTGAAAAATTGGTTTAATATGTGGCCTAAATAAAAAGCATTCTCGTTATTTTGTGGACAAAAATATTCAATTCCTTTTACCAAGCTTCTTTCTGCCCGCCAGGCATAAGTGAGGGCCCATAGCGAGCTCCATCCTCTCCTCCACTAACACCAGACCCAACAAACCAAATGCCCTTTTCTTTCAAACTTTTGCAACGTCTTTCAGTATCCTGGTACTCGGAATTCCCACCGTCGATAATGATATCTCCCTTTTCCAAAAGAGGCAGCAACTTCTCGATGAAATCATCCACTGCACTTCCAGCTACAATCGAGCAATTACGCAATTATTTAAGATTACAAGGTCATTTACAAGGTCATTGAAAATTACCTTTAACAAGCATCATAACACGACGTGGCTTCTTCAATTTACTGACCATTTCCTCGAGAGAGTGAGCGCCAACTACTTTGGTCCCTTTTGCTTCATTTGCGAGGAATTGGTCCACTTTGCTAGTGGTGCGGTTGTAAGCACAAACCTAGAAAATAAATAATAAAGTAACAATTTTTTTAAATACTAATTAGAAAAATTGGTGTATAAAACTTACCACAAACCCATGATCGTTCATGTTAAGGACTAAATTCTGGCCCATGACGGCCAAGCCAATCATGGCTATGTCGGCACTAAAACACGAAAAGAAATTAAAACTTTTGTAATTACGTGGATTAGAATTTTTTAAATAAATTGTTTGACACTGTCGCTTTTGCACCGAAGTTTCCTTACACACGTTCCTCTTTTTGTTTCGAGCAGGCAGCGTTTCCCATGATTTATAAATCGTAATTTGAAGAGGTACCGTTAAAATAAGTTCACTTGTTGGAAAAAATGAGTTCTTTAAAAGTTGACGCAAGGTTTGACACAGTTTTCAGACTTAGTTAAGCTTGAGAGGTTATTCAATAAAGCGTCAAGTTTACATTTAAAAAAAGTGTAAAAAATTGCAAAACAATAAATATAAAATATATATGTATCACATAAGAAAAATAAAAAAAATCTTATGCAAGGTGTTATGTAAAGCTTAATTTAATAGAAAATAAAGTGCAAGTCATTTGCGGAAATGCCTATTTTGATAGTAGGAAAGCAAATAAAATAAAAACGAAACAAAAAAAATAATTGTCAAGGTTTCTATGTACAATAGCCACTCCTTGTTCAAAGTTTAAACGCTTAGCAACCCGGGGTATTAGGAACAAGCAAAGCGGTCTCTCGTTTGTGCAAGGTCAAGGTGCTTTTTTTTCTTCGAAAACAAGTTCATGCAAAAATTAGAGGAAAATAGTGACTGTCATTCAATTGGTGAACTGCGACGTGACAATTTATTCACTGATACGTCGTTACTTTCAAGAAAAAAATCATTACTTACACTGGATTGGGCATGTCGATTGTTTTCTTTACACACCTGGCAGCTTCACAACGGCTGATTGAGTGTGGCGATGGTGCGGCAAAACAGCCACAAAGCAAACCGTTACCGTGGGTTTCTGCGCATGACCACGCCTACTCATTTGTTTATTCGCGATATCATTACCACCATCAGCAATACAGCGACATCATGTATCAAAATTGATGTATACTACGAGTCAATTTAAATGTTTTTGCAATTATTATTAGATTTTATTTCAAAAATGGAAAAATCCAAAAATTAAAGATACTTTACATGGGAAAAAAATGATTTGCCTACATTTGCGAAATATCTAGTGAAAACATCTTTCACTCAAAACAATAATTTCTTATATGTAAACGATATTCGTTAGTTATCAAAATATATAATTAGAAATGAGGAGAAATAATGAACAAAAACTAAATTTATTGCTCAAACAAATCGAACTAAAATTTAAAAAATTATTATTACATTATTAATATTATTGCTATGAAAATTTTTCAAAAAATTGCTAACATTTATGAGCAATTGAGCTTAAAAGTGAAAAAATGTGACTACTAAATCTGACTTGATTTGCACAAACAGAATTTAAACATAAAATGAGCAACAACAAAAAAATAATAATAACTAATGAGCTTAATGTAATTTCTAGCTTTCAAACATAACAAGTATATTCAAAAAGACCAAATCAAAACATACCAATAACTACAATTAAAAACAGTAATACACTTATTGCAATTTGTATTCGAAAACAAAAACTCCTAAAATCTTCTAAGGCACCTATAATTAACTTGAAAAATAATTGTATACATTTAATTTTCAATTCGAGGCACTAACAATACTTTTTAGAAATTCTATTTTTTTTTTTTTATTACTTATAACAAAAGGAATTATTGTTAAGAACTGATAAACAATTGAATAATGCATTTGTTTTGTTTCGTGTGTTGAAAAATTTCCAAGGGGAAAAAGCTCTCAAATTAAATATATAATGATGTATATATTTCTTTTTTGAAAATTTGCTTATATAAACTTTCCCAACGTTTTGTATCAATAGTATTAAGAGGTTAATTCGATTTAAAAATTTGTACAAAATTTGAATTTTTCAACGCTTGTAAATATTTATCCATTTCTAAATAATTTGTATTTATAGTCAGGCAGGAGGCACTTACAGGATATTATTAATTATTAATATAAACTGATATCTCCAGATTGTCTCAATTTTTAATACCTGTATTTCTGTTTTCATTAAGCAAAACAAAAAACAAAAACTATCCAACATAATTTCAAACGGGTGCAACTCATAATAATAATAATAACCTATTGTCCATTAAAACAATACAAAAACAAGTAAATATAACAAGCATTTTAGTTGAAACGATTTTTTTTTTCTCGTTTAAAATCTTTATAACATATTTCGGTTCAATTTGGAAGGCATTCCTCTAGAAATATACAACTAACACGCCCTATTATCAAAACTATATTAAGTCACTGTCAACTTTTTAAAACTATGTATTATCAACTTGCAACCACAGTTGGAGGAGCAGCTTCAGTTGATGGCAATGAACTTTTCTTCTGCCTCATCCGTTGCAAGACGCAAGGATCCACAAGATGGGCGACAGCCAATACTTTATTGTTCTTTTTCGGCTCCTCCAGAGGCACTTTGCTTGAAACTGATAAACTTTCAACTGTTTGAGAATTAACATCCTCTCCACTCGTTTCTGATGCCCCTTCTTCCTCCGTCCCTATAACTTCACTCTCCGTTGTATTTTCAACTCCCAAATCCGCAGATTCCTCCACGTCGCCATCCGTTACTTTGTTGTTTTCGAGTTTCGGGACTTTGGCATTCGAACTCTTGCCACCTCTTTTGTGTTTCGCAACGTAACCTTTCCGACTTTTTCCTTTGGGCCAACCTCCCTTGTGTTTCGTCGGCGCTTTGCTCGCCGAAGCCATTTTCTTCTTCCTATTTCTCGCCACAACCACCTGTTTGGGCTCGCTGCTCGCGTTTGCCTTTTTCGCACTTTCGGCGCTCACTTGCGCTTTTAATTTATGAGACAGTTGATGTTGCAATAACTTGACGTACGAAGCAAAATTTCTTTCGCACGTTGCGCAAGTAAAATGTTCGTTTCCCTTTGATTTTCGATTTTTCTTTGATTCCGACTTGCTATCTTCTTCCGATTCGTCCAATTCCAATTCTTCCGGCACTTCCAAACTCTTGCTCGACTCGTTATCCGCCTCAACTTCAGTTTTTTCTACTTCCACTTCCTCGGTCTCGTTCTCTTCCGGCGATAAATCATCTTCGTCATCCACATTATAAATCTCTTTTTCGTCCTCTTTCGACGCATCTTTGGTTATTTCTTTCCTCAATGGACAAGCCTCCGATACATGCTTCTTAAAGTTGGCCAAATAAGTGTACGTTCGCCTACAATGCGGGCACGCGTGGCAATGTCCACTGCCGTCGCTTTTCTTGTCTTCCTCCAACTTAATTTCGGCCACAACCTTTTTCACGTCGTCTTCCTCCTCGGGTGATATGTCACAACATTGAACGTTCTCAACGGACTGATCCTCCGCGACCTCTTGTTTAATTTTCAGAACGGACGGTGGCCTTTCTTCCGAGAATTCCGAACTGTTTGTTTCTTCGTCAGATCCCGGCGAACTGGGTTGAGGTACGCTTTCGGCCTTCTTAACTCGCTTCGAGCTCTTCCCCTCACTCTTGCTTCCGCTCAATTTCCTTTTCTTCTCTTTACGCAAAACACAATCGGTCATGTGCTTCTTCAAACTGGCCAAATAAGTGAAAGATCGAGCACAATAAGAGCACATGTGTTGTTGCTTATCCGCTTCTTTGGGTGATTCAACTTTCTTAGCAGCATTTTGCAGACAAATTTTCACGTGTCTGTCCAACTGGCACTGTTGACTGAACTTCTTGTCACACGTGGCGCACGCGAACGAAGGTGTTTTTGTTGACCCGGACGACCGACTGGACGTTTGAGACGATCGATCGGAATGCGATGTCTTCACTTTTTTCACAACCGAAGGAGTGCTCTTCTTTTGCGGCGTGTCTTCTAATTTCCTCTTCATTCCTCGTTTCACCGTTTTACGTTTCCTCGATTTATTGCGTCCGTGTCGCGGACTCGATCTCAGGTTTTCCTTATGGCCGCCACACTCCAACATGTGACAATGAAGTTCGGTGACTGAAGAGAAGCTGCTGCTGCATTTTGTGCAAATCAAGTTTTCTTCTACGGATATGATTGGTGGAACTGTGCAATTTTGTAGAATTCCAAATGGACTGCAATGTTGCTTGAAAAGTTGCAAAGGCACGTCTTTGATCCCTTCAATCTCCAGATGTGTGCAATACACATTTGGGTGATTGTTGATCTTGTGATCTTCCATATCGTCAAACGAATCCACATTTTCACCGCAAGCAAAACATACAAAAGTGGTCGGTAAATCCCAGGCCTGAGGTAGATTTTCGGATGAATATTCCCTTCTATCTTTTCCAGGTAGAGATAAATCGAGCACGCCATCGACGCACTGAAAGTCGCTACAAGAGCTGCTATTGACGGGGGACAACGCCAAACTGTACAACATGTCGGAGTGAGACAAGGTCACCGATTCTACATGCACCTCCTGCGTTTCACGAGTAGTTGGGGTTTTCTTTGGTGTTTTGTTTAAGCTCAAATCACAAATGTCCAATGGAATCGATGCATCTTTATCGACGGCGGAATCGACATCCGCTTCTACGTTGAACCAAGAAGGAAAATTGTACGAAGTCCAATCCTGCTGAAGATTTCTTCTCACCGATGTTCGATCGCCCACCGGCGGTGACGGCGTGTTGTTATCGTCGTCCGTCGGCGGCGTCGGTTGTTGAGGGTCGTACAATTTTCCATCGAGGTGGTTGAGCAGATTATCCGAAATGTTGTACGCAATGTCTGCGTAAAAATCGGCATCGGTCAGCAGACATTCCGTTGGCGTGTCCTCGCCTCTGTTCGAAACAGTAGTGGACTGCAAGGAACTTGAGCTTCTCACATTATGCGTCGATTGTCCGTGCCTGCGGAGACTTATGTAGTTGTTAAACGTCTTGGAACAAGTGCTACAAGTAAACTTATTAGCATCCAAAATCGATTTTTGGCTTCCTCCTCTTCGCAACGACGGAGAATTTTTGTTATTCTGCACCCCGCCCGCGTTCCTTTTCGCCACTTCTTGACGGTTAGTCTCCGCATTCTCTCCATGCGTTGTCAAATGTTTCTCGAGTTGCGTCTCGTCGATAAAATACTTGACGCAAAACGCGCACGGATGGAAAAAGGTCGAGTGCTGTTTACGGATATGCTTTTTCAAGTCTCCGCTCTGGGTAAATAATGACGAACAATGTCCACACGCGTAAGGTTTCACACCTTCGTGGATGCGCTCGTGTCGCTTCTGGTTCGTAGCGGTGGGAAAACATTTTCCGCAGTATCGGCACGGGTAAGGTTTTTCGCCAGAATGAACCGACAGGTGCCGGACGAGATTTTGTCGGTGGGAAAAAGTCATGTCGCATTGGTTGCATGGAAATCTCTTGTCGTTTGCTTGCGTGGGATGATTGAGGATATGATATTTTAGCTGGCCAATTCGATCGAACAACTGAGAGCACATGTGACACCTGTACAAGCCGTTCATCAATTCCGGATTAATTTCCAATTCTTCGTCTTGCGTTGATTTCGTTGTCTGCGTGACACTGATATTGCAATTCGAAATATCCGCTTCGCTCAAGTATTCGTAATTTATGTGAGTCCGTAAGTAATGGCGTTTTAGGCTAAACGCGTGTCGATACACGCCGCCACACACGTCGCATTTGTATACTTTTCGTCCTCCTTTTCCTTTGGCGCAGTGAATCGGGTTTAGGAGGAAGAAAAATTTGCCCGGCTCTCCTTGAGGAGCTTCTGGTACGTCTTCATCTTCGTCGTCTCCAGCTTCACCAAAGGGAGAATTAGTTTCAGACGTTTTTTCCATCTTTACTTCCACTTGAGCTTGTTCGTTCAACGAGAAAACGGTCACCTTATTTTCCTTCTCTTTCTCCTCTTCCACAGCATCGTTAGATTCAATTTCTTTACTCACTCGTTCATTATCGGCGTTAGATTCGATTATGCTTTCTTCTTTATTGCTCATCTAATACCGAAAGGAAATGAATAATTAATTTCCAATCGAGCAATAACGTTTTACCAACATCTACTTACTATAATTCATTTCATTCTTCTTATTCAACAAATCTTCAACCTCGTTTGCATTTCTCACTCATTCCGTATGCAAAATATCGAAGCATCCTCTGAAAAATTAAAAATAAATAAATAAATAAATAAATAAATATTAAAATTTTATTTTTAACTTTAAATTGAATGTATCATATTCGGATAACTTTTACCACTCACACCTCATTATTATGACAAGCAAACGGGCCTAAGAAAAGAGAGACCAGTTTTCAAGTCTGGTTTACCCTATATACAACATCCTGCTCTTATTCAACTTTTTTTTCTTTTCTTTCTTTTTTTTCAAACAGGTCTCACTTTAAGCCTCAACCCTCCATCTACGAGGGGAGACTCGATTATAGAACTAAACTTTTCTTTATAAAAGCGAATCGGTTGACTATTTTTCCGAATTAGGTTACACTTTATAAATTGGAATAAACAACATCAGTTGCTATTCAACAGGCAACAGGAGATTTGGATTGAACCAAAATTTAGAAGTTAGGTAAGGAGGAAGGAAAATAAATCTGAAATGGCCTCATTTCTCCAGCAAAAATCACACTTCCATGTTGGCAAATTGCCTTCTCATTCAAACACTAAATTGTGTGAACAGCAGCAACTTAATTTTTATATAGAAAAAAAAAATAATAAAATAAATAAATAAATACAAGCTTTTAATTAATATCTAACTATCTGTTATTGTTCATTTATTACCCTGAATAAGAAATAAGAATATCTAACCCAGTATTTAATTATGTTTCCATCAATTTGATAGTTTAAGATGCAAGTTTGGTATTTAGGCTTCACTGCACGACTTGAACCAATTGCATAGCAAATTGTGCAGTAAGTTTTAAAATAAACGTCATTTCCAGAAAAGAAAAACAATTATTTTTACTTTGTTTTTTCAAGGATGTAATGGTTTCTATATGTTTATTATTTTTTTAATTCATTAATTTCTTTTAAGTTAAATTAAACAATTAAATAAATAAAATTTTGGATAAAATGTAACAATCAAATGATAAAAACTATTAGTTAAATAGAAAACTAAAAACTGCAATCCTTTTATTTTTTCCCCTAACATTATCAAATCAAACATCGATATTTCCGTTGATAGCACAAGAGCAAAAAGCTTGGGAAATTGATATCATGGTTTAAATATACATAAATGTATTAAGCTTCAATGTGTTGTCCAATTTATAGTAATTTAAGTATTATTATTATTTAGCAAATGTATAATCTTCCTAAAAAATAAAATGATTAATTATTTTTGAAAAAACAATTTTTTCTTCTTAGAAAAAATAAGTTGGACCCAAAATGGCGTCTCCAAAAGTATTAACTTAGTAATAAACATAAACGCTGTTAGATGTAATTTAGTGCATTTATCAATTGAAAAAATATAGATATTTCAAATTGATTAGTTTAAATATTTTGACGAAATATAAATGAACCAGGCCTCTTGTATTGTAAAAGGTCACTTGATGTCCAAGGACACTGATCCCAACTTCATTCTCCCAGAGCAGAACAAGTGGCCATTTTCATCATCGCCATCTCCATATTTGTGATGAAATATCTTTCAGTTTTAATAATCAAAATTGATATATAAATTTAAATGGTTATAAAATTTAATGAATAAACTACAGAACTTAATTTTGCAATGCAATTGGAAACTTCCTCGAAAAAAAAAACATCTGATGAAAATGCAAGTTAAAAAATGGAGGATTCAGCACCTGTTCGTTTTGTTCTTTATTTCGAATGCAATTGGTTATTATACAGTAGCCACACAAACCGAATTTAATAACGGACAATCTACTATTAATTCGGAGATGAATTAATGAACAAATAAATGACGAATTACGAATATTTAAAAATAAAAACTCCAAAAAAAATCGTTTAAAAATTGATAAAATAATGGGCCTGCTTTAAGCGTAGAGAAAAGTGTTGGTCACAATTGTATTACAAATTGTATTTAAACCTAATGTTGAAATCTCATATGATAACTTTAGGTTCCTTGGTAATCAATCTTATTCAAATTGATAAGAGATGCTTTGGTTTGCTAACCGTAAAAAAATCCTTCCAACCGTCGTTTTCTAGCTGCATGATCGATAAAAATCATATTTCACATCACATCCGAAGTAAACATAATTAAAGAGATCGGTGGAATTGAGTGTAAATCTCAAAGCAACACTCCACTAAACCGAGATTCGTTTTGATCAGGGGGCCATTTTGGAGAAATTTTATTTCCCCGTCAGCGGCCGAACGATCATTTTCATTTTAACAACTCAACTTACCAAATCAAAAAGCGCAGATTCTAGCTTCAGTTTTCACCAGCACACCGTCTCGGTTAAACTCGATCGATTGCCAGCTCGATCTATGCGGCGGAATGGGTAGTTTGATGATGATTTTAGCCTCCGTTTCTCGTCAATATGGCCGGGCGTGGAGGAGGAGGCAGAAGCTACGACCCATGGAGAAATCCAACCACCCAAGTTGGAATCGAATTCGTTTGTTCAATGATTCGATCCGAATTACGAATCGAAGTTAAATGACACGATGCTAGTTTTCCACCAAGATTTAACAGGTTTTAGCAGGTTTTAAGGCACAATTTGGTATCGAGTAGGGTGGTACGTGTTTATATGTGCCTTACTTCGGCTCCCTTTGTTCGTTTGCGAGACTGAAGAGGAAACGAAGGAAATTCACCTCTTGCAATGACAACTTCCTCTTTTTCATCTGTTTGTAAAATTATTGTAGTAAATTGTAAAACTAATTTCTAATAAATTGCGTGTGCTCGATGCAATTAATTTTGTGACTTATCAAATTATGTTATTGAGGGCTTACAATAGCAGCTGATATCTAAGGGCAAACATGATCGGAATTTTAAAGATACTAACATCGGAAAGGAAATTGTTTTATATTCAATTTTAACGATTTCTACCGTGTTGCTAATTAACGGTAAATGTTAAAAAATACACTCAGGTGTGAAGAATATTAAAACTCAAGATAAAATGGTTTAAAAAAATGTAATTCGATGTAGGTGAATTTAATTTTTTGTATTACATCCAATTGTTTATATTTAAAAAAATTAATTTCTATTATTATTACGATGTTCATTTTATGCTTCATTGGTGGTTCTAGGTTTTAAAATGTCTGGAATTATGAATTGCACGATTAATGAATCCATCTCTTTCATTTTTCCGATTGCGAAATAGAAAACAGTCATTGCAGTGAAGCTTCTTAAAAATTCAATTTTGGTTTTTCTAATTTAAATTTGAAATTTGAAATTTATCAATTTCATCTCTTTATAAATTTGAAAACCGCGCACAAGACCAACTTTTTTTATTTTTAAATACACATTTTATTCAGCTTATAAAAAATGCAAAGGATAATAAAATATACAAAGTGATAAAAATACTTATATTAAAAAATGTTTGTAAATGAGAAGAAAAACAAAAAACTTCATTTGCAAATGACTAAAAAAAATATACCATTTGCAAATTCATACATTTCCTTAATATTAGATGCACAAATTTTCAAATAATTTCAAATCCAGTATTGGATGTAAATGTAATATTTTAAAGTGATCATTTAATAAACAGCTCCAAAAATAACATTTCCACAAAAATAAAAATAAAATAGCAGCCTAAGAATTGCATATTTTCAGAGTATACGAGTGCAGTAAGTTTGCAAGCTGGGCATTTGACATGTATTTTATAACAACATATAAAAAAAAAACTTTCTTTGAAAACTTGCAGTTGTAAATAAAATAATAAAAAAAACCACTGGAACGAGTAAAAGAAATAAGAATATAAAAAGACTTTTGAGCCCTTATGCGAGTTCTTTGTATCTTTGGTAGAGAATTAAAAAGACAAGCAAATAACATCAATTCTCTTTTTGAAAGTGAACAAATTTTAACATCATTGTTGGCGACAACTTTCTTTTCCCTTCTTTTTCTTCTCCAACGTGTGTCGCTTTTGTCCCTGAATCGGCATGTAAGGTGGAGCTGGCCCTTCGTCACTGTCATAGCAATGCTCATCATCATCGTCGTAACTCTCTAAAAAAAAACCGAAAAATAAATAATTATAGGTGTAAACCCAATTCCTTCTTCGTACCAGTTCTATACTCTGGAGTCGGGAGAACAGGGGTCGACCCACTGCTACAATTCCCATCACCGGATTGCCCCGAATTACTCGAAGTAAAATTAGCATTTTTTCTTAATTTTCGATTATAAGTTGGATCTATTGCAATTGCAATGTTCACATGTTCGGGTGTTTGTGCGCTTGGCTGCTCTTCAGCAGATTCCCTTTCTATCTCTTCACTCTGTAGACCCACAGCGGGAAGTCTAGGAAAAAAAAAAAAATTTAAGAAAAAATAATTTATAAAAAAAAACAATCACCGACAAACCTTCGTTTCTGAATCGACCCGTACGCTTCTTTTTCTTTCTCTCTATGTTTACCCACTAAGCCAGGAATATCGGTAGGTCTTTGAAGCGAACCTTGCGCACCTTCGGTTGATTGTTCCTGTTCCATTTGTTTTTGCAATGCTTTTAATTTCGCTCTTTCTTTAGCCCTTCGAAGCTTCGCTCGTTCTTGTTCCTGTAACATTTTTGCCAATTCGCGATCTTGCGCTTCAATTGCGAGTAAACGGTCTCTATCTGCCGCACTCTTTTGCTGCTAATGTTTCAATGTTTAAATTGATTATTTTTTTCCACCTACACGAGTAAGATCAATCGTTACCATGGCTTCTTGTTCTTGAAGTAACCTGGCAAATTCTGCGTCTCGTTCTTCTCTTAATCTTATTTCGTTCGTATCGACTTCGGATGCTGGTTGCATCAAATACTCTAATAACTCTGGGTCTTGAATTTGTAACGGTTCTCGAACTGCCCTTGACGGTTTGTGCGTTATAATTTCTGCCGGTTCGTTATCAACTTCTATAATGTTTTCACCTTCAAATTTAAAATTTAAAATTTAAAATTATGAAAATTTAAGAAAATTAATTATATCTATAGAAACTAACTGCTGCCAGCTCTGTTCCTTTCTACTGGTCGTCTTTCTTTTTCTACCGCTTTCTTCTTTCGTTCATAACGCTGTTTTTCCTTTTCTTGTAGTTGACGAGCTAATCTCTAATAAATAATACAAATATTTTAATGAAAAAATTAATATGGAAAATAATACACGCTGAATTGAACCTTATCCGCCTCTTCGTAATCTCTACCCCTGCCTTCTTTTCTATCCTCCAAACTCTGCAATTCCAAAGCCACCTGTGCATCAGCCATTTCTCTAAATAATGTATACAAAATTTTTAACATTTTATAATCTTATGTGACATGTCAAATGACTCACTGTTCGAGCAACATTCGCTCATACATATCATGTATTTTTTCTGCTTCTGAATTTTCTTCATGCTGAGCATCACGAGCATGTCTAAGATCCCCTTGCACTACACGACGTTCACTTCTATTTTTTCCATAATGTAATTCAACTGAAAATATAAATAAAAAACAAAATTGCATTGCAATTTGCTCGCTGTATAATTAAAGATGTTTTTTTTTACTTTCTTCATCTTGTAGTTTTTGAGCCAACGCACTGTCTTCATGAACAAGCCACTCGCGACAAACTAATGCATAAAAAAAATATAAAAATATTATGGGTTGTGTTAATAGTTTTGCCAAAGAAATAAAAGTGCAGGAAGTTTTGCAACTTCATGAATAACGGAATATTACTCATTTTTTAATTATAACTTTATAGCTATATTACAGTATGTTCAAAATTTGTTTATGAAACTTTCAAAGTCACGTAATATGTATATATAAAATTATCAAGTTAAAAAATATGATAATTATTGTTTATACGGTAGGGTGTTAATTACCTTGGTTGACAAACCCCGGTCGCGGTCGTGGCTCAGTTTGTCCGGCAGGTCTTTCTTCGTTCATGCTTCGAACGTCACACTGCATCAGGAATTTATAATGAAAGCGATCAGCTGGATCATCAACCGAATAAAGAAAAAGTCTTTGAAATGTTCCGAGAAATGGCTCAGTCCCATCAGATCCAGGCGATCACTCCGCTCAGATTTCCTCCGACCGACTTGCCAGGGCTCGTTGGCATTTCGCACTCGTCAAGTCGTCCATATCAAGAACGGATATGATGTAAACGTTAACAAAAATTTAAAATTTAAAATATTTAAAAACGCAACTTCTACGTTGATAATGCAAAAAAATTCTTTATATTTCTCAATTTATTGCATTTAAAAACTCGTTGATTAATTTTATCAGTTTGTGTAAAGAAAAAGATTTATTTTATTTTCTGCCACACGAGGCGCTTCAATCATTATGGCCTCGACCAACAGGCCACTCTTACTTTCCATATAACGATTTTTTTTAAAGATTAAATTGATATCAATTGAGAATAAGACAATTATAGTTAGTTACACAATTTAATCCGTAATTTAATTTCATTACATATAAATGTATTTTAATCAGACAGTGCTCGTTTATACCAAAATCTTGCTCGGAAGTCGTCGCTGCAAGTAAGAAAAGCCGGTCCAGTTGGAGAATGCATTATACAACGAACCACATTATTATGTCCTAAAATAAAAATTGATATAACAAAAAAAAAAAATCTACAAAAATCGCTTTGTTTCACGAACCCAGTGACAACAGCTGTTTTCGTGCTGCATTGCGGGAGTCCCAACAACACAAACTAGTTGTTTTTTCATCCGGAAACATCACTGTTAAAAAAATTAAACATTTAATTGCGCGAATTAATAAATAATTATCTAAACTGACCGTAATCTTCTGTATGATTAAATACAGCTTGAGTTCTGTGCGATTGTTTTCCAGTTGCTCCTGCACCTGTGTAAGCTATAAGACATCTACTAGTCGCCAACTCCCACAACTTTACTAGAGAATCTTTTCCACTTGATAACACATACTAAACGAACATTTATAGCATTTCAATAAACAGCATAAAAAAATAATCAATAGAATACAAACCTTCGAATTCCTGGAAAACAACACCGAGCAAACTTCGTGCCCATCATGCGCTTGGGTGAAAGTATTAACGCATTTATTACTAACTCCATCCCATATTTTGATATCACCATCTTTAGAACTGGTTACATACATATTTGCATTTGGTGAATATTTTGCCTAGAAATGTACATTTTTTTAAATTAGTAAATTTGAATACAGTTTGCTTTATAGTCATATTTTACAGCTGTAATCGGTCCTTTGTGTTGATCTTCCGGTATGGATGAGACGAAACATTGGCTCGTATTTACGTCATACAACCGCACTTAAAATAATTTAATTTATTATTCACCGTTGCGTGTTTATTAATTACATATGAGAGGTTGCTTACAAGTTGCGTGTTGTGTCCCTACCACAATGAAATCGCCAGATGGATGAAAAGATAGTGCCCGTACGACTTCTGCTTCCTAATACAACAAAATATTTGTAAATTTCTAATTTGTGAAAGTATATTTTAATTTATTTTTTACGTGTATTGTTTTAAAAGCCCTTTTCACTGATGGTTTTGAGTAATCGAAAAATTTAACTGTGAAATCTCTGCTTCCAGAAGCTAAAATCTGCTGCTGAGGATGAAATTCTAAACACGTGACTTCCTAAATAATCAGACATTATTGTTAGTATAATTTATACAAAGAAAAAATAATAAAAAATATCACAATTTGGGTGACATTACTTCGATGTGGTCGTATAAAGTTCTTATAACTGGATGCGATTCCATATTTTGTTGGGCAGATTCCTGAGCTGTCATTTCAGCGGGTTGAGAGCTTTTTGCCAACATACGATCAACATCTAAAATCTAAACAAAATGTTTTAATTCACTAATTTTAATTGGAATTTGTCATCATGTTAAAATACCTTGATTGAAGCGTCGACTGATCCTGTTGCAACTAGCTGTCCATCTGAACTGAAAGCCCCAGCTCTGCACTGAGCTTTGTGAGATGTAACGTAACAGGTTTCGTATAATGCTGGTTCAGGAGCATTCGAAGTGACTAGACAGAAAAATAATTGAAAAAAATAACATTACAACGAATAGTTACTAGTATTACAAGTCGTTATTTTACCATCTGTTTCGTATTCCAAATCAATTCCAATTCCTGGCATTACATTCGAATTCAATTTCTGCTTTTCCACTTGATCTTCGCAAAAATTAATATAAATTACCACCGAATTAGTAATTTTGTCCGAAAAGGAACTATTTAGTATTTACCTTCTTCGATACGTAAGCCCATGTTTACCACATGTAAAAGACGATCAGACGGTGAACAAGCTGGGTGCGCTTTTACTAAATTTGACAAACTTACGGCTAAAGTTTGATGCCCATCGTAAAACAGTTGACTAGAAATAAATGAATAACATAAAAATTACATTCATAACACCAAATCAAACCAATGCCGGTACCTGATTATTAATCTGTATAAAGTCTCTCTTTCCTTCACACCTGCTGATCCTTGAGGCATTGTCTCTAAAATAACATATTATCACATTTTGAATTTAGTTTAATAAAATAATAAAAGAGATTTAATTTACGTGAATCTTTGTAGTCTTCCAAACACCAAGCACTAGGTGATTGTAAACAAAACAACCAATCGCTAGCCAATCCTCATACTTGTCTAGAAACAGCACGATACTGTATGTTTGAAACAGCTTCCACCAGTGGGCGACACACCAGTGTAAACAAAATGGCAAGCCGAGATACGCATTTGATTTCTTTCTTATTACGAAGTTTCCCAGTAATCGCTACACTCTAAATTCGACGATGAGTCCTGTTTGGAGAAAAGGTACCGTGTGGTCATGAAATGAAATGTTAAAATAAAAATATTGACTTTGCTAACAGTTATAATTATTAATAATTTGATTAAATTTTGTTTATTTTGTTCACAAAAGCTTTACCTCTTCCGACTAATGAAGAAATTGCCAGAGAATTTGTTGTTAAAACTTCACTCACTAAAGGATTTGGACAAGCAGTCAAAAATTTACAACAGAATTTACTCGAACCACAGGCAGAAATTATTAAGTATTTAACATTATCCCAATCGAAATAATTCCGTAACAGTAGTGTACCATTATAAATATGTGAATTTGTTACAATTACAAGTAATGAAGTAACCACGAGGTTATGCTGCATTTTAGAAGCAATTTTTATTCATGGTTTAAAGGACACATTTATTCGGCGAGTCACTGCTATTTTAAGTGGAAACGTTGATAAAATTCCTGAACCGGTAAATTACTAACTGATCTGTGTAATACAGAGATTACGCTAGTAATTCGACTCTTTAAATAATTTTACACAGAATTTTTGGCCATTCTTACTTATTTTCACTCACAAAAATGTGATAACTCATATCCAAAACCTCACCAACATCGTGACAGACATTGGAAATTGTAGAGTAAGTTTTAAATATACGTACTTATGAAACACCGGTACATTAATTATTATAATTTACTACAGGCGTGGCTCCGAATTGCTCTTAATGATGGCTTATTGGAAAGTTACGTGAACCCAATGCTTAAAGATAAAAAATCCCTTCAGTAAGATCATTTAGAAGTTAAGAATTCCTTTTGATAATGAGATAATTTTTTTCTAAATAGATATTATTACAGTCCAACTGCTTATTTACGCGATATCGAACAACCAGATATTTTGCGCAAATATGTTGAAAGTAGAAATAAAATGTCAAGATTTTCCCCGCATTATTCTAATCCCCGTTTTCAAAATTACTAGCTCTGTCTTTGCTGCATTTTAAGCTCGATTGCGACATCCAAAAATTGAACGAGTGGTGTCCAAAACCATTAGTGTTAGCTGGGATTTGGGCACCACCGATAGCGCCTGAACCAGTTATCACGGGAGTGGATATTGGTAGTTAAAATTTCAATTTTGATTTGTATTTTGTTTTTAAAATAAATATTTGCAGCTTCGTATTTTTCTGACGACGGCAATTTGATAACCCCAATTCGACGTCGCCGACTTAAACCGTGCGATTCAGAATTAGATTCTGCAAACAATGAATGTGAACCTCGATCTCAAGAGCCAGGTCTCACTTGCTCCAGTTCCGCATGCATTGAAATTAACAGTTCGCCACAATACGCTCACGAATCTTGCAGTTCAAGCCCGGCGTCGTGTCCCGATCCACCGCCGCCGATTCAAAATTACAATCGCTTTTACGACACTGCACAAATAACAAATGACGATTCCGTTGCAAGAAACGATAATTTCTTTAGAAACATTGACAGTATTGAAGAAACTGTGGTTCACGATGTCAACAGTTCGACCAATGAAAACGCCAATAATGGAACTGATGCGAAACGGGGTGGTGAATCACACTCGTCCGTGACCGGTCCGCTAACTCCTTCGGACGTACTTAAAGGCATTTCGGACGGTGTCGAAGAGGCTGAAATGAGTTTAGATTTGAATAATCAATCTCAGATGGGGAATAGCTTGATAGGGAAGAGTGGATGGTCGTCGTCTTTTGACGATGAAAGCGCAAATACCAAAGATAATTCGGTGCAAAAATCAGGTGGCAAATTAAATAACTTATCTAAGCTTATCTAATTGAATACTGAACTTTAGATATTTTTACTAGAGAGTTTCCAGACGCTTTTGAAGAACTACTCACCCGCGTCTGGATCGGTTATCGGAACGCCGAATTTTAGTGATATTATAAATATGATGGGAACTAACAATCAAGAGGCGACGTGTGGCAGTCCAACGACACCTGCGGAGGATCTGTCCGTGGAAATTAGTGGGTTTGAGGTTATTTCAAGAAAATATTCAATCACATCGAAAGACTTGGATGTTGTAAGTGGCTGGTCAGCTCAAATGCGTTGGTTTAGACTCGATTTTCATTATATTTTTTTTTTTTTAGAAAACTCAAGCATTAATCGACTTGATCGGCACGATACAAAATGAAAAAGGAGTAAATTCTCAAAATTTTCAGTGCAAAGGATGTTCACGGCCTGTTGGAATGAGTAGGGATTTAAATAATTGTTCATGGTGAATCGTTTTAATGTTTTTACTTGGTTTTAAGTTTATGGGACTGCTCGTGTTTGCGGTTACAACGGTGCTTACTATTGCAATGAATGTCACGACAATGATGAATATGCCATTCCGGCTCGAATTATACATAATTGGGATTTTAGAAAGTTCAGAGGTAATTTTAATTTTAATTTTTTTTTTTTTTATAGTTTTCTAACGAAATATTTTCTAATTTTAGTTTCAAAACCAAATTTGCATTTTTTGGAGCAAATTGAAGAAGAACCTTTAATAGATATAAGAAAATTCAACCCGAGTTTGTACGCGGCTATTGAAGAAATGGGAGAAATTCTGGTAAATACCATCGACGACTGTACTCTCATACTGGATAAACAAAATATTTAATAATTTCAGAATCTGCGCACGAAACTAAGTTACTTGCGATCATATTTATTTTCTTGCCGTGAATCTGTCGTCGAAAATTTACGCAAAAAAGTCTGGCCGAAAGAATACCTATATGAACACATTCATCTCTATGCTATCTCGGTTGGATTTCTCAAATCGATAACTTAAATTGAGTAAAATTAACTTATAAATTGTGTTTATAGGATCTTAAACAAATCCCAGGTGGCAATTTTGCTCAGGTGCTTATCAAAGTAATCAACTTTGCAACCAAACACGTTACAGAATGTCGTTTATGCAGTCAAAAAGGTTACATATGTGAGATTTGTAACAATCCTAAAGTCATTTATCCGTTTGAAATAGACGTTACATACAGGGTATCGCTTCATTCCTTTAATTCCTTTAATTCCATTTTAATTTTTAAAATTTTCTTTCTATTTGTATAGTGTGAAGCTTGCCTCGCAGTGTACCATAGCAAATGCATGAACAGTAAAAAGCCATGTCCAAAATGTGCTAGAAAGAAAAAACACAGTCAGGGCCAACAAGATTGTTTGTGGAGCGTAGAATATTGAATTGACAGATTTTTTTTATACATATATATATATTTTTACTATATAAACGAAACGCATAAGAATTATGTACCGATAAGGCAACCAATGTATCAAATATATTGATATTGAAATGCATAATAAAATTACTATTTATTAAATTGCAGCATCGTTTTTGAATGCAAATAATTATTTTATTCTAAATATACACAAACGAATCCATGGGAGCTTGTCAGTTAAGTTGACTGCTAACCATGCGCGTACAGGATAGCTCTCCAAACAAACGCGCTCTCTCCGAGCTCTCTCCATTCTGTTGTTAAGCGCCCTCTAGCGCCAGTTTCATGATGTAGTTATGAATTTACCGGCAAAGGCTTGGCATCTCTCACATAAAACCCTTTACTACTTCCCGAAATAATTCGATGACGTCCTCCTGTAACCGTTACCACGTAGCACAACGAAAATGAATCGGTGAGAACAATATTTAATTTAATCTACGATTGGACAATTGATATCTTTCATTAATTAATTGTATTTAACAGTGTATACCTCGATTACAATGCCACAACTCCTCTAGATCCTTTAGTTTTAGACGAAATAACTACAACTTTAAAGAATGCGTGGGCCAATCCCGGAAGTAGCCACAAATCCGGTACCGAAAGATGATCTTTCTTTACTACATCGGATAAGCAAGTTGTAAACCTCGTTATCTTTTCGGTACCGTAGGTCAAAAAGCTGCTGCAGTTATTACACAAGCGCGTCAAGATGTTGCTCGCATGATAGACGCAAATGCAAATGGTAATAAATTGCGCAAAAATTCACGAAATACTAACTCATTGGATTTTCTTAGACATTATATTTGCATCTGGAGGCACCGAAATCAATAATTGGATCATACAAATAAGTATTGACTATTTTTATGCCCAATTACGAGCACAGGAGGACGGGTCAATTACAGCCAATAAAACCACTGGAAGACCTCATATTATTACTACCAACATCGAACATGATTCAATTAAAATTCCACTTGAAAAATTATTACTTGAGGAAAAAATTGGTACGGTAACCGAAAAAAAAAAAAAAAAAAAATTATTTTCTAAGATTAATTTAATGTTAAAAAAAAAACCTTTTAGATGTTTCTTATGTTCCTGTCTCAGGAAGCACTGGTTCCGTGGACACTGATAATGTATTAAATGAAGTTCGATCTAATACCTGTTTGGTAACAGTTATGCTCGCAAACAACGAAACGGGTGCAATTCAGCCGGTAGACAAAATATGCCAAAGAATCAACGAACTAAATAAATCGAGGCACGGTTCAATTCGTGTATTAACCCACACCGATGCAGCCCAAGCCATAGGTAAAATACCTGTGAGTGTACGGGATTTACAGGTTGATTATCTTACCGTGGTGGGGCATAAGGTATGAAACAAATTCGTGATACACTAGATTTGTAATGCATTATTATTGTAGTTTTATGGACCCAGAATAGGAGCTCTCTATGCACGTCAACCTGGTAAAGAAACACCCATCACACCTTTGTTTTATGGAGGAGGACAGGAGAGACGAATGAGACCTGGGTATAATTTTTGATAATCTGAAAACGATTCAATTTTTAATGAATCATTTACGACAGGACAGAAAATGTAGCCATGATTGCGGGGCTTGGTAAAGTAAGAATTCTAATAAAATTCAGTCACTAAATTTTAGGTGATTAAAAATGAAATTGCCTATTTAGGCAGCCCAACTTGTTTTTGACAATTTAGACATTTATGCTAATCACATGAAGGAAATTAGAGATTATCTTCAATTTCAATTGAAGGTAGCAATGAAAAAAATAATATTAAATGAATAATTTTATCTTATATCAGTTATTCACTCGTATAACTTAACAGGCTAAATTTGGAGAGAAAATTGAGTTCAACAACAATTTCCCGCTGACGTTGCCCAATACTTGCAACGTATCATTTATTGAACAAGGATTAGAAGGATGCAAACTGTTAAATGCTTGTCACTGTCTAGAAGCGAGCGTTGGAGCAGCTTGCCACTCCAAAACAAAGTAAATAAAAAATATATTACAGTATTGAAAAAATAACTTTTTCAATGTATTTTAATTAGTATTTCCTCTGTGCTTCTTGCATCTGGAGTGGGAATAACATTAGCAGCAAATGCACTTAGGTTAAGTGTAGGGAGAGAAACGAGCAAAAATGAAATTGATATTGTAATTCAAGACCTTCAGCAAGCTAAAAATTTCTTGAAATCTAAACCTATACGTGATTAAATCAACATTTTTATTTATTTATTTATTTATTTTAAAAAATTTTATTTATAGCTTGTATTATACGTGCTTACTAAATTATTTGACCAAAACTTGTATTGTAAAGTTTGTAGTAAAAAGATCAAATAAATTATGAAATAGAATAATTGTCAACATTAGTCAAGGTCGGTATAGTCTGTCAACATGTACCAGCAGAGACATCGATAAAGAATCACTTTACACTGCAAAAATAAATAATTGCAATAATTTATTTCTCAATACATACATACAGGAAAAAAATAATAATACTCCTCATCATTCAAGGAAGCTAGCCACATAAGAGCACAATGTGGGAATGGGCAATTTGCCAGTTTCGTGATATCAGTGGGTGCTAATTTTGCCTCAGTACCTCACTGCATGGCAATGGATCAAGTCAACTGAAATTAGTGCTACAACGAGTGTTTCGCAGAACCATATCCAAAGGTATAAAATTATATCTAAAAAAAAACTGATAAGGAAAGGAATGATGACAATTTATATTGACGTTAAGAGCAAATAATAAGCTGATAATCCACTACTTTTATATAATCACTATAGGAATTGCAACACTAACAGTATGTCACTCAGAATGGACAGTAGTAGGACATACCTAGCATCCCGAGAGGCGTAAGGATAAAATATGATTGGCCTACTTATAATATAAAACCAATCCTCTCATTACAAATAGTGAATGGAATTCGTGGTGGGAAAGAAGAAATCGAACAGAAAAACAACTTGTGGTTTCTTTGTTCATTTTTACAATCATATGTTTGGCTCTTATCATAACTGTTGCAATTTTAGCTTCAGATAGGACTTCCAACACACAAACAAGTGAGTTGATTGTTTCCATACCGCAGTATTATTTGAAACAATAGTAGTCAGTCACATGAAATTGTTGTTTAAAAAAAGTGTTGCATAATGGAATGAGACAATAGTACGTTTTAATATACCAAAATTGACAACTTAGTTGCCTTCCTCATTGCCACATGTTTGGCGATATTATCTCTTTTAAAATTCAAACCTCAGGGTAAAATCTAAAAACGTCTTTATAATTTACTGTAAAAATCATTAACCACCTGTTTATTTTTACTCACTAGATACAGATGATAAATCAATTCATCATATATGCACAACAGAGGAATGTGTGCGCGCAGGTATAATGCACGTCAAATTAAAACAAAATTTATTAAAATAAAACAAAATAATTTAGCCCAAATACTCTTGGATACTATGAATGCCTCTGTCAACCCTTGTCAAGACTTCTATGCGTTTTCGTGTGATGGCTGGAGAGCAAACCACAAACTACCCGAAGATAAGGGCAGGTTTAGTGCATTTGATGTATTGGATGAGGAAATTTCTCACTTATTAAGAGGTATTTCTATTGAATTTGTAATACCCCTAATAAGTAATGTTTAAATTTTTTTTAAAAAGATTTATTAATTGCACCAATCACTCAAAATGATGCATCTACAGTTGTAAAAGCCAAGAATATGTACAATTCATGCGTAAAGCCAGGTATTTATAGTAATTTCCTTTTACACATAATGATTTGCATTGTGAAATTATTTTTTCCTTTGTAGAATATATGTTCAATCTGACTTTGGCGCAAGTTGAAGCGGCTCTAATAAGTCTCGGTAACTGGCCACTCCTAACTGACAACTGGACAGAAGATAGCTTTGATTGGATCCAGAACGAAGCACTATTTAAGAAATCACCTGCAACACCTGTGGCAGATACATCGTCGTTAATCGCTCTCGAAGTTTACTTCAGCGAAAACGACACTTCGATTAACACTATTCGGGTACTTAAACAAGAGAAATATACATTTAGATAATCATTTATCATTTATCTTAGCTTGATCAACCAGCGCTTGGATTAGGTCGTGACTATTTACTCAAACCAGAAAATTACAGTAGTCAAATCACAGCGTATAAAACTTTAATTACCCAAGTTGCTAAATCTATGGGCAAAACTTCCGACACTGACATTTCCAAACAAGTGGATGAAATGATTGCACTGGAAGCAGAACTAGCAAAAGTATTAAATACATCATATCAATTGTTTTACACAATAAAATAGCATGTTTATACGTTTTGACAGATAATAATGAGTCCACAAGATAAAAGAGGTCAAAAATTCCACGTTAGTATGACATTGGAAGATTTGCAGAAAGCCACCGGAAGTGTAAGAAACCATACATGAAAATGAGTATGATAAGTAAACTTTTTAATCTTTGTAGGAAGTAGATTGGCTACGTTTTACTAGGTTGGTCTTTGAGGATATTACAAGTATAGAAAAAACTGAGTTTGTGTATTTAATGGACCAACCTTACCTGTATAACTTGACAAAGGTTATTAACCAAACTGATAAGAGGACACTGGCTAACTATCAGCTGTGGAGGTATATTTTTCCACTATTGATTCATATGAGCCCTCAAATACAGTCGTATGCTTATAACTTTTCAATGATAATGACTGGAGTACAGAAGGCTCCTGAAAGGTGGTTTTTGATATTTGTACAGTGTCTTAAAAAATAGATTTTAATTTGTTTAATTTAATCTATAGGTGGGAAGTTTGTTTGCATGAAGTGGACAGAGCATTACCTAAAGCATTAGGTCAAATATTTGTAAAAGAACATTTCCCATCAGATAGCAAGACCCAAGCAAATGAAATGATTAAAGAAATACAAAATGCTTTCATAAATAATTTGAAAACTGTTGAGTGGATGGATGAACAAACTAAACAAGCTGCCATAGACAAAGTAATAAAATTTGTTTTTAAATGTGTTTTTATTTTTATTTTTATTTAAAAAAAAAATAATTTATTCCTTTTGTAGGCTCAAAGTATTGTTCACCACACTGGTTACCCAGAATGGATTCTTGATGATGATCAATTGGATAGCTATTACAAAGAGGTTTATAATTAACAATTTAATAGGGAAATGTACCGTAAAGGGGGAAGGCCAGAAAATTATTTTTTTCCTATTGTCTGCTCACACATTTTCTATCACTGGTGAACAGACCCCATCCCTCCCTAGTCAGTGCCGTGCACTGACACTGGACTGTTGCCACTTCAAAGGTAATTTCATATCGCCTCCACCCACCCACCCGCGCCGAGCATTTAGCTTTTTTGAGCACCCTCCCCCCCCCCCCCCCGGCACTTAT
>JAQIXU010000260.1:0-45044 GCA_034701245.1 Strigamia transsilvanica
CCATTGCAATTTTCACGTATTTGCTTGCATTTTTTATTTATTTATCAATTGAAGCACCTTTTATGGAATTAATAAAGTTAATTGGATTGTAAAACAGTTTGCTATGAAATTAAATTGTAATTTTTCACATAAAAAGTATGTTTTCTGTCTAAAAAAAATGCATTTTCTGCCTAAAAAACTCATCTATGACTAAACCATGCATTTTTTAAATTAAACTCATTTTATCATTGACATACTACACGCAAAAATGACAATTATATTAACGAAAAAGTTTCACTCACCTGATTTCTTCCAATACTAAAATGTATATTTAAAAAACAACAACAACAACAAATTTAAATTAAATTAATGTATTCAAATATTTTAAAAACATTCCATACATTGTTTTTACAAATCTGAATACATTCATGGCGTGGTTGTTTTTTTCTCTAGATGCACATCCCTCGATTTGAGGAACAATCGCGTAACGGTCCATTCGGGTAACACTCCGTCCGTGTAATTCCTATGGAAACGGATGGCCGCTTCGATCAGCAAACCCACGTGCGGTTCGATGCGAGTCGGAGCGCGCGGTTTAAACGCTACCAAAATCATGTCGATGTCGCAGTACTTGTTTTCTACGACACAAAATTGGTGTTAAATATTGTTGAGCCAAGTGGGATGAAATAACTCACCGACAACCGTGTGTAAGTACACTTTGTGTGGAAGAACAACGTGGATTTGGTCCGGTAGTAAACCTATGTCTTTTCGTTTTGTATCGTTCCAAGCAGAATTCACTTCGCCCCTTAACTTTTCGAGTGTCTGAAGTAAAAATCGGAGTAATTGTAATATTGATTTTTTTTAAATCAAGTGGGTTTTAAGAGTTATTTCTTTGTAGAATAAACATCGAAGTAAAGTTGGTATTTTTAATGTTGTCGCTGTAAATTTTGAAAATTTTGAAAATAAATTTTCTGCGTGTTTCGGTAAATGTTTGTTGGACGTCAACCAGTTTGATGGATGTCGATAAATTTCCGATTTTATTCGAAGTTGAGTGAGTGGGAAAAGTTGCGAGACATAGGATTTTCCAATTCTAAATTTCAACGAACAAGATGAGCGAAGTTGGTGTGATAAATTCTGGACAAACATCTGGGGAAAATTGTGATAAATTGTGGAGAAAATTGTGACAAATTGTGGAGAAAATTGTGATAAATTGTGGAAAAAATTGCGATAAATTGTGGAGAAAATTGTGATAAATTGTGGAGAAAATTGTGATAAATTCTGGGAAAAATTGTGATAAATCCCGGACAAAATTCTGAAGAAAACTATGATAAATTCTGAAGAAAACTGATAAATTCTGAAGAAAACTGATAAATTCTGGACATAATTATGATAAATTCTGGGAAAAATTATGATAAATTCTGGGAAAAATTGTAATAAATTCTGGGAAAAATTGTGATAAATCCCGAACAAAATTGTGTCAAATCCCAAACAAAATTGTGATAAATCCCAGACAAAATTGTGATAAATCCCGGACAAAATTGTGATAAATCCCAAACAAAATTGTGATAAATTCCGGACAAAATTGTGATAAATCCCGGACAAAACTCCGAAGAAAACTATAATAAATTCTGAACAAACCTAAAAACAAATAAATAGAAACATTGATAAATCTCAACAAATACAACAAACTATTAATAATTCCACTTATTATTCCACAAATTTAAATTTCTCGACCCCTTACCTGAGCCGAAATTAAACCCCTCAAATCTCCATACGACTCTTGAGCAATGCACTGCGTAATCGTGCACAAAGCCTACCAAAAAAAAAAAAAAAAAAAAAATAAGATTAAATAAAACTAAAACAAAAATGACAAAATTCACTTTACCTGCCTACACCCGAGTCTGAAATCCGGCAAACGAAACGCAGGATCCCAATTCATCTTCAGCAGAAAGAAATCCCATCTGTTATTCAACCAAACGAGCGGATTTTGGAAATAAACCATGTGCGGCTGCACCGGATTCTTGCCCGTAGAAAAACCCCTGCGACCGGCTATCGACGCAACGGGCAACGGGGGCCGCCGAACACTCGCGACCGGACCTGCAAATGTGCTCAGCATTTGCGGCTGCTTCGCCACATTTCGTCTTTTACTCAGAAAATTTTTTAACAGGCTTACACAGGTGTTCGTGCGGGACAAAAGGCGGCACGAACATTTGTGTACTGCCATTTTAAAATGCTTCAAACGTGGCAGAATGTGACAATGCATTCATTCGCCGATTGTTGCTTACAAATGGAAATAGAAAACATCGTTTGATGTGTAATCAGGAAAGATAAAAACATTTGATTTTGATAAAATGTCGCAGAAATGTCATGGTTAAGGTCATGTTTGCATTGCTTTGTTTGTAAACAATGCCGTAAACTCGCATATTGTTGATTAAAATGATAAAAAACTGATTGATTTGTAGGTTTTTATGCACAAATTAAGTGTTTTAGACCGAAATTTCGGTGATTTTAGACGAAAAATTGATATTTTTTGATTTTTTTTGTACCGTTTGACATTTCATTTGAATTTGGTAAAAGAAATGAAGTAAGGGGTTAAAAAATTACCTTTGAAAGTGATAAATAGTTTAATTCCAACCGATTTATCTGTTTTCAAAAATATTTTAGGTAGGAAAACACGGAAAACGCCTCGTTCCGGTTCCGCGGGTTGCGCCAAAACAATCAATCAAAAAATAAACAAGGCGTAATGTTAAACTGACGTCTACATTTTGTTTTTTGTTTTGTTTTATAGTTTTACACAGAATAGGATAAGAATTTTCTAATTTCACTAGCCCATTTAATACAAAATATCTTCATCTTCGACGCCTAGACAGTCGCCAGACGTCAGTCTGTACATGGCCATTTCAGAAATCCCGTGGTAGTGCACCAGAGCTGCAGCAATTACCAGAATGTGAAATATCTGATGACTATGAAACTGTCAAAGAGGAGAAAGGAAATGAGAATGGCAACGAATTTTGGTTGCAAAAACGTTAGGATTCGCTACCCAAATATCACATTTTCCTGGAAAGAAACGCTCGGGAACACGTAACGCGTAAAACATGGCTCCGAGGATATATAAGGAACCCATCAGAATGAGCCAACCTAGACTGGCATGGTAAACGGCTTTGATAAAGCCTTCGGTGATAAGGTAATGAATTGCTGGGATCACTCCACTCAGGCCGAAACCCATAAAGACGCCTGCAATTATTTGAAATTATTAGTTGAAAGAAATTAGCATTTGTTTAATCAATCAATGTTTATGAAAAAGAAAAAATTCATTTCGTTTCCAGTCAATAGAAGAATAATGATGAATTCTTTTAGGCATAAAAATTAATTAAAAGCAATGCAATTTTCTAGAAAATCAATATTTAAGCAAAACACCCTAAAATATAGCGAAATTTAAATGTTTTAATGTTTCCCGCGTTTTCTTTGCATTGTGGACTCCTCTAATAATGCATATGTCTTCGGTGCATAAAATGAATTTTTTGGTGTAAATTTGGTTTCCAAGCTTCAAATACCTGCACGAAGAGGCCGAAATTTCGGTTTGCTAAATTTATCCCAAAAAGAAACCAAAATGGAAGTGAGGCCCAGCACAAATACCACTATCAAGTATATCAATTTAGGTTGGAAGTCGCAGTAAAAGCCATAATACAGCCACGGCACGTAGGAACCTATGATCAACAAAGCTATTCCGCAGTAATCCAACCTGAAAATCAAAACAATATCATAAAAATCAAACAAAATCAAAGCAAATCAACTTCCTCACTTGCTGAATAGCTTGCCGACCCTTTCTGAATGACAGTGGACCGTGTGGAACGTGAACGAGAGACCGAGGCAGACAATCGCGCCCGCAAAGAATGTCGCAAACACGGCTTTCTCCTGCCACTGAATCTCGATCGAGGGGCGAGTTAGAAAGTAGGTAGCGACGCCGATAAACGCCACGCAGCCTGTATTAATTGGAAAAATCGATTAGATTGATTGATTTGGTTTGGTTTTGATTAATTTGCCTAATAAATGTGTCCAAATGTTGCCGGTTTCGGTATGTACTCGGAAGATTGATTTAAAACAAGCATAGAATGAGGGAAGTGGTGGTCGATGTCCTTTGACTAAAAAATCATTGTCCTGAAGCCATTTTGGCAGTGATTGGAAATGCGTCACTTTCCAAGATACTTCCCACACCTTGCGCACCAATTGCTCGGCTTGTTCGGCTGCTCGCGATGCTACTGACATGTCAACGTCATCGTCGTCAACGTCCAAGTCGTTGGAATTGAGAAGCGCACCAACTTCATTTTGAATCTAAGGGTTGATGAAAAGAAATTGTTAGGTTTCTGGAATCAACAAGACCGACTAGAAAATCAATTTTCTTTCATAAATTTGATTAAAAAAGGGAAACTTTTCTGTATAATCGACCAAAAAAATCAAATTTCTGGATAAAATCGACAAAAAAGTTGAATTTTCTTCAATAAATCTATTAAAAAATGAGAATTTCTACATAAAATCGACAAAAAAGTCGAATTTTCTTCATAAAATCGACAAAAAAGTCAAATTTTCTTCATAAAATCTACAAAAAAGTCGAATTTTCTTCATAAAATCGACAAAAAGGTCGAATTTTCTTCATAAAATCGACAAAAAAGTCGAATTTTCTACATTAAATCAACTTAAAAATCCAATTTCTTAACCCCATTCACAAAACCGCATAAAAACCACCAAAACCCCAAATCCGTCTGAAAAAACACAATTCCCTTCACAAAATCAAAACCAATTCACTAAACACTAAACAAAAATCCACAGTAATCGAATTCCAACAAAACAATCCCTCAATTGTAATTCCACCCGACCCAGCTGTGCAAATCAATTCACAAAAACATCCACAATCAATTTCCACATCCCAAATCCACCTACAAATAAATAAAACAATATCAAAACCAAAAAAAACAAAACAAAAAATAAAATAAAATAAAAAAATCAATAAAATCAATAAAATTTCACTAAATCTCACTTCATTCGGATCTAATAAATCCTCCTCAGGTGTTCCTGGTAAAGGACAACCATTTCCTTCAGTACTGGATAAATCATCATCCAACATACCGCAGTCGGACAAATTTAAAAAATCCGACATTCGTCGTCGTTCCCGACACGTCGAACCTTTGTCGAGAATATCCATAGCGATCTAGAAGAAAACAAAACGAGTTATCAAACTTTTTTTCCCATCGTTATGTCACAGATAAACATCGAAATCGGATAAAAATCAAAACACGTTTCGCCACTTTCGCTCGTTTTTCCGACATTTTGGCGACATTTTTTCAATTAATTTCGTCGATTTCGCAACCAGAACTCTCGGAATGTAAATTAGCATTAAATTAAATTATGTAATGTATTCGTCGGGCGTTGTATAATCGCATTTGAATTCAATTCGGATGTTCAAAGGTCGAATTAATGGTTTTTGCGAGTTTTGCGATTCGGATTCCATTGAGGCTTGAGCGCAGTTTTCGAGCATGAAAACAAAACGAACTAGAATTGGATATTCTCGCACGGAAATGGTTGAAAACGGTGTTTGCGAGTATATTTGGTGTGATTATCTGTTAGAAACGGTTAATTTTTACCTAATGGATGAGATAAGATAATTTTCTCTGGTAATTTCACTAATTTAAATCATGAATTTGTGTCCGACCACTCTGCTTTACTACGCGTTGGCTGTTTACTGGTGAAGGTTTTCTTTGCTATTGTACATGTCGGGGAAATTGCATCGTGGGATATCGAGTCAACTAGGAAATGTGGTCGAGAAACGGTAATGGTATACCGATTTAACTACAGATGGGGTTCAAAAGTACATTTGTAAATGTTTTTTTTTTTGAAAATTAAAAATGCTTTTATGGTTTTCAGCAAAGATTTAGAATATTTTCAAGAGTGGAAGTTTTATTTAGTTATCAATTCCGAGATGATAGAAAAAGTTTCATTAGATTCTACGGTAGCGCGATTGTGACATCGTCGTTAGAAAGAAGTTTCTTGGCTTTCTATTTGAATTTCTAAATTTCCACTTGGATTTTTCAGAAAAATCCTTCGTCCTTCGCCCATGGAGTACACCGCCAGAGACCTGTCTTCGGGTGATTTGTAGTGTGCCAAAAGAAAATTTCGACTGTTTTCTCAAAGCGACTATTTAAATCTTCAAAGTTTTCAGGTGGAGGACAAACTAAAATAAAAATAAAAAGTAAAAAAAAAAATAAAATTATTTTTCCTAAAGAAAAGTATAGATAGTTATAATTAGCTGAATTAACTTCCCAAGTAGCACAAGTTGGTCTTGAAGATGTCTTTTTATGGTCTTGCCATCTTTTCTTAGTCTTCGGAAGACCAAAAGTGTTGATGGGAGAACAGATGACGTTTTAAAGACGTATAATGGACGTGTTGGGTGTATTTTAATTATGTTTACAAATACGTCCCATCATACATACCGGCTCGGTATCTATCAAATACGGAGAGTTACAGATTATTCTTCAAATGTCAAAAAGGAGGACTGCAGGAGGACACCTTTTGAGGGAGGACAGAACTGACAAAAGAAGGACTGTCCTCCCTAAAATTTCAGAAACCCATGCAAAGACTGATCTACCGGGGCCTATCTACTAGTAGAGGAACCCTACAAAGTACACTCCAATATTGTTCGATTGAAATTTACCGCCTTGAGCATGAGTATTGGTTCCTAATCTCAACAGTCGAGCTAATTTTTTAAAATTATGTCAGAAGAATTAGGCCATGTCTACACAAAGAAAGTGAGATTTCTGTATACAGGAAGCACTGCCATCTATGATCAATTGAATAAACTAAAATGATTGCAGGGTGCCCAGTCAATTTCAATTCAGACAAATTACACATGACTTCCTCATCATGAAGAGAACAAGTGTCTGGAGTTTTGTCATTCTCCAAATATGCTTATTCGCACAAGTAAAACCAGGTAAAAACTTACATCCAATCATCATCAAGTCTAATTATATCTGATTTGCACACACTAAAGTTTCCTCATGTTTACACGAGCAAAGAAAAGTGAAATTCAATCATAATTCACAATTGATATTTCCGCTTGATTTTTCTTTCGGTATGTCAGAAGCGACTGTCAATTTCGAGCAACAGTTAAGACAAGAGCTTTTCACCAACCGAAAACTGAACCCGATATCACGTCCAGGCCGGTACCACAACGATACAATGAACGTTAAAGTGTCATGTCTCTTGCAGTTCCTACACAAATTGGTAAATTTGATACAAATCTATGAAAAATTAATTTAAATAAAAAACCCAAAAAAAAATTGCAGGATCCACGACAAAACATGCTCAAGATGACAGTGCGGCTAGAATTGGTGAATTAGTGTTACATCCTCGAGGTTTCTTTCCAAAAACGAAACAATTTTCTCATTTTACAGAGTTGGGACAACCGAGATTTGGCGTGGAACCCGCGAGATTATGGCGGAATCGAAACCATTCACGTGCAGCCAAGTTTGATATGGATTCCTTTCATAACACTTCTCAATTCGTAAATTTGCCACAATTAAATGAATAAACTAACTAACAAACGCATTAAATTTTAGGGCTGCAAAGACAGACGAAAATATTTTACACGCAACACGCGCCATTGTGCGAAACACCGGCGACGTTAAACTCTCGACACCGCTCACAACCGAAAGTCATTGTCCGATGGATATACGTCACTTCCCCTTCGATCGGCACTCGTGTACTCTCATTTTTGGATCCTGGACTCACGATGGAACACATGTTAATGTCACTTCTGCGCTGGCTAAGATATATTTCGAGGTTTGATTACTTTGTAGCAGTGAAGCGCCGACTAGTTGCAGCCTCTAGTGACGAATCATTGCAACTAAGTTTAATTTTTTGATTTTTTGATTTTTAAGGAGTTTGAGCCAAAAAGTAACGATTTTAAATTAATTGACATGAATGGAAGACGTTCCACGTATCGTCACACGTGTTGCCGTGAGATTTATACCGTGGGCTTGTTTGATTACCATTTCCAACGGCGGGCGGCGCTGTATCAAGTGGGAATTTTGCTTCCTGCAGCTCTGATTTGTTTACTCACAGCGGGCATTTTTTGGATGCCACCTTTGACTGGACATCGACTCAAAATGGGATTGATCTTACTGATCGCAAATTTACTTTTTCTGATCACTTTAGGACTTTTTCTGCCCATTTCGCCCATTGCAACACCTTCAATTAGTAATTTTTCACATTTTCATAGAAACGAAACTTACCAAAATCGAAACTAAAAATTCACTTTTATTATTGCAGTTATATTTTGCGTGCACTCATTGTGTTTCACGAGCCTTTCATTGATACTATCGATGGTCGCGATAAATTTAAGCAGCAAACATCCTTCCGTTCCAGCGCCGTCTTGTATTCAATCCATGACTAACGGGTGGTTGACCAAGTACCTGTTTGTAAACACTGTAAGTTGATGATTACAAATACTCGTCAGTTACCAAGTTTACATGTGCCAGGCTTTCCAGATAAGTAAAAATCCGAATTTTGCTTTTCCGGATTTCGGACATCATTTCCGATCTGGGATTTCGGGATTACGTTTTATAACTCCCGGGATCCTGGAATTGACTTCTTCTGATGAAAAAATTGCAATGCAAACATCCACTCATTGCTTTTCTAGAAAAGATGATGTCATATCATCGTTGTGACACAAAACAGATGTTATTTGTGCGCGGTGCATTGTGGATGTTAAATGCGCGAGTTCAATTGAGGTTTAAACACGTCGTACGACGTGACTTTTATTGGGAAACTAACGCTATGTAAACAATTTGGATTTTCATTTATATGTAAAACTGGCCGTGTAAACGCAGTAACTGTTTGACAGAGTGTGGAATGTTTAATTTAGGATCCGGATGAAGAGGAGAATGGAAAGAGATCTGCATGGTTGACATTGGTCGCTATCATGGATCGAGTGGCGTTTATTGTCTTTTCCATTTCATTCTTGCTGTTGTTTATTTTATACTTACACTGAATCCAATGTAATGTAATGCAATGTAATGAAATGTAATCGGGGGTTATGACAATCGAAAATGGTGTTAGAAAGATTTGGAATCTTTCTCATATTTGGGGATTCTGATGGAGATTCAGAAAGATTCAGAGATCTATCAAAATCTCGTGAAATCTATCGAAATCTACCGAAATCTCGTGAAATCTATTCAAATCTAGCGAAATCTCGTGAAATCTATCCAAATCTAGCGAAATTTCGTGAAATCTATCCAAATCTAGCCAAATCTCGTGAAATCTATCAAAATCTAGCGAAATCTATCAAAATCTAGCGAAATCTCGTGAAATGTATCCAAATCTAGCGAGATTTTAGCCAAATTTTCAGATTTTTGGGATTCCATAATTATGAACACTCGGGAAGGATTCAACAAGATTCAAAATGCCCGTGAGAAAGATTCAGGCGATTGTCATACCCCTCGAATGTAATGCAATACTTTTATGAATAGTTAGTTCAAATACATTTAGATTTTTATTCCTTGTACAGTGACATCAATAAAAAAATTTAACACCAAATCAATAAAATTACATTCTGCACATAAAACGAGACGTAGACTAATGACTTTATGTATTCCCCATAATCTCAATAAATAATTACACATCTGGATGTACTATCTAGCCTATTATAGTGCATTGTACTAAAAAAAATATTGTACTGGTGTTAGATATGTTAAAATAAATAATAAATTAAAAAAGTCTTCTAAAAAATATAGTTTGTACTTAATAAACGCTGCCTGAGTGTGCATTACAATTTAAAAATATATATTTATATATATTAAAAATATTAAAAAATATACAGACTACAACTTTTAGGGTTTCCCGAGTTGGTAACCTGAAATTAATTTAAGAAGTTAAATTTTATGTGATTAGAAAATTTCATTTTCTTACCTTCAATTGTGACCGAATAAGTAGAAATGTTGTATCTCCATTGGTCAGTTTTCGAAACTGACATCAAAAAATCCTGAAGCACTTGCCTCGGCTCAGGCACCTGCTTGTGGTCTTTCCAGAATATTTTAAATGATATAAATACATCCTTATCACTATCGGATAAACACCTAGAAATAATTCATGTTTTAAAACTGCAGCAGTGCGGGAAAGCTAAGGGGCAGCTTCACGAGTTTCTTTGCGCTTACAGCTGCCCCTGTGCTCTCCTGCAATGCATAGCACATCACATCACATCACATTAACACTTCTCAAGTTTCCTAAACTAAATAATGGAATGTTTTAGTTCTTTTTTTTTTTTTTTTTTTTTTTTTTTTTAAATATTTCCTATGTGCTCTGCAACTTTGTAATTGAAAATTTTTCCAAGAATTTCGTACTCCCCAAGTTACAAAATAAATGACCTTGAAATTGGGTTCAAGGGTTATTTCTGGAGGCATAAATTCCCGAAGTAGGAAAAAACTGTCTACTGATCTACCTAAATTAAATACATTTGCCATGAAAAAACAGTCACAACTCTTGATTTCCTAGTCCATGAACCCACTTAAAAAATATAATTAATAATGACAGCACAGATTAAAGTGGGATTTGTGATGACAAGACACAGACCTCAACTTGTTATTTCTGGTTTCTAACCCTACACTATTATTTAGATGACCTTTGATACTTCAAACTAATGGATACTTACCAAACTTTTTCGACTTTGGTGAAATCAAAATATTTCTTATTTTCGCCTCTCCGAAAAACCGGATCCAGCTGCACATCAAACATAATCAAATCAAACGATTTTACTTCAAAAAATAATTGTACACTTACAAAAGCTTCGTAAACTTTGGCCGCCTTGACGAAATTATTTCCACTCGCATCAGCCAAAGAATTATTGAACTGAGTATTACAAGAATTATTATACAACCAAGATATGACCATATGCGCGTGATGAGATTGAATTTGGCAGCCTGCAATCAACACTGTTGCTCCATTAAGAGAATTGAAAATGTGCATTAACTAATTACAGCTATCAACTTTTACCAGTCGTTGCTTCTTTCACGTCATCCTGCAATACTATAAATTAACAAAGCTAAAATTAGTGTCCCAACTTAAATGTGAAAAATTTATTTACCTGATAACAAAGTTGCGCATGTCACTGCAACTCCAATTCCCAACAGACATACCCCAATGGCAGCCAGAACAACTGCAACAACGAACGATGGTGGGCAGCACGATTTTTTCCGCTCTTTGTCATTGCCCCTCACGGGAGTTACTCTGTTACCGCCCCATCTAGTAGACAAACAAACAAGATGCTTACAGCTGTATTAGCAAGCAATTTACACGCATTTCTCTAGACATGGGAGGATTGTAATTTATTTAGTAGCTAATATTATGGGTCCAATGCAGGGTGACCGGACGTGCCGGTAAAACCGCCCATGTGCTTCAAAAGTATATTTTACAAAATTTTTTTAGATTTGCCTAAATTTATTTTGACAATTCTTTTGCCATCTATTTTTTGGTGGTATTGCTTTGTTGAAACATTGCAGCAAGATGTTTTACTGCGTGCAGTAATTACCTTAGTGGAATTTTGTCCAAAGATTCATTCAACTTAAACCTAACGTGTGTCGGATGATTATTCTTCCACAATCCTTCCTCTATTGATGGCAACTCTGAGCTAGATTCTGAACTCCTGTGTTTGTGATTCCGTCCTAGGGTGCAATGTGTTGGATAATATACAATATTATTTTTCGACTGCAATACTTCTTTGCAGGTACTGCAACGAATGGTGGGTCTTGTCGATTGACTAAAATGTCCCCTATGTGGGAAAAGCTCGTCGGTGTCATCGTGGAAATGTGTTGGACTTTCATCCACTTCTTTGTGCACTCTTGGAAAAGTATGGACAAACGTCAATGGTTCCAGTGGCTTGGGTTTGCTTTTTTCAGGAGTTGGTGTTGTAACTTGCACTCTCGGCACCGAAGGATTTGTATCCGAAGAAGCCGCCGATTCCTGAGTCGATGGTATGTTGTCGTATAAACTACGCCGGCTGTCGGAGGTAGTTGTCGTTGGTTGGTCGTCACTGTCGTTAATTAGAAACTAGAACAAAGACAAGTGTAGGGCATTCAAAGTTTCTGTTTATACAGTTTTTGGTGTTTCCATAATCGGCAAAAACAGAAGATAAAACGAATGTGTGAATGTGTGAGACATTTATTTGGTTTTTGGGGTTTACAAGTAAACGACAATTAACATTCCTTCGTGAAAGAATTATGGCCCACTTCTTTGGACTCTGCTTTTACTCATTTTTTTTGGTGGTACAAGCTTCTCCTGCAAGCATTGCATTGCATTAGGGCTTGAAATGTACTGGAGCAAACCGGAACAGTCTTCGGGTTCGTGAAATTATGGAAACTGTGTATTGTGTAATGTCTTTGCCAGTCTTTGATATAAATTAAATAAGTAAAGTCCTGTTTTTCAACTGCACACTTAATTCCGGTGTGTTTCCAGTCTGTACAAAACTGTTTTTTATTTGTTTCTAAGCTTGCCAACCGTTGGCAGGGGAAAAAATAGGAGCTCTGTTGTTTAGAATTTACTGCATTGTCACCAGAATGCAATCCTAACACTGTGCCTATCGTTACAGCAAAACCAAAACCAAGTTGCTTAAACCACTCTAGTTGTGCTTTCTGTTTTTGCAGTTGTTGGTGATGGTTTATGGCTGTTTTTGTGTCCATTCTGTTTATAGAAACACTAGAAATGTAAGAAATCATTTAATTTTTCCTTCTGCTGTCCTGAAATTCTTGCAGAAAAACTGTACACAATAAGCATTCAAGTTTCAGGATGTTCTAGCACTTGAGCACATTCTTAAAAAATTGTTTATTCTTTCATCATCAATTTAATTTGCCTACTGACAAGTGACTCAAGATTTCAAAATAAATTCCAGTAAACCATGTGTGAAGTGAATTATGGTGATAATGTCAAGTGTTCCTTATTTCCGTTATCTCCATCTTTTTCCGCCCTTCCCCCTTCCTCTAAATCCTGCCCTGCCTTCACCCAGCAGTTTCTAAAGCTATCCACAAAGACCGAAAGATAATACCAAAGGTAAACAATCAGCCAGATGTGATGTGCTAGACCTTCTCCCAGAACAAAATGGTGGAAAAAAATGAAATAAAGTTTAAGAAGAGTGCAAACCAGATCACCATCTTGATGAATCCTTGTATCAAGCCACCAGATGGAGGTCCGCCATCTTTTGCAGGCACAATTCATCATATTGTTGGTAAAAAACAATAAAACAGTGCAAAACATTGAAATAAAATTCAAGAAGAGTGAAAACCAGGCCACCATATTGACTAATCCTTGTTTCTAGCCACCAGGTGAAACAGCTATACGTCCGCCATCTTTTGCAGACACAATTCACCATTTTGTTGACAAAAAACAACAAATTAGTGTAAAAAATTGAAATAAAATTCAAAAAGAGTGCAAACCAGACCACCATCTTGATTAACCCTTGTTCCAAGCCACCAGGTGGAACTACCACATGTCTGCCATCTTTTGCAGACACAATTCATCATATTGTTGATGCAAAACTTCACATTTTCTATTCTAATTAAAATAATTAAATATAATTCTAACATTTCCCATCTAAAATGTTTCACCCATGTGTTGATTAATCCCATACCCAGGGTTAAAAATAATCATCTATTAATTCACCCACAGAAAAAAAAAATTATGAATTTAATATCTGTCAGCAAATAAAATGGAGCCTAATTCCAACCACACCCAAATCAAAAACATTCATCTTGATTAATGAACCATAATCTTCTCTCTTTTTTACTTTTTATTTTCTAGTTAAATCAAATCGATATTTTGTTATTAACGTTTTTGCAAGCAAATGTCATTGGATCTTTCGACTGTCCTTGAACTTAAAAACCGAACTTTAAAAAAAAAATGGTCATGAGTGACGTCACATTGAAAAACCGCATGTGTTTAGCAAATTGGAACGAAGAGTTTTCTTAATAGATGGGAAAGAGGGGGTATTGGGGTAATGTTTGTGAGGGTAAAGGAATGGTCTATTTTCGGATAAGGGTGAATTACGACAAAAAATGACGTCACCCACCCCTAATAATAAGCAGGAAAACCAACCCTGATTCACACCCTGTCATTAGGACGCACCACTTTAATCATTAAATTACATAATTGGACGATTCCTTACGATTAACACACTCAATCGATTATTTGCACGTGTTGGGAACAAATAAACGATTAAATGCAATTAAGTGAAAATAAATAAATTTTAAGAAATCGAGTTCGGTTTTTTTTTTTTTTGCATAATCAAATGAGGGAAATTTTTTTTAAAAGTGAATTTTAAGGAAAATAATAAAATTGATTGATTTTTTTAGTAAAAAAATACAAAATTCCCCTTAATAATAGAATAGACCGATGTTTACTTCCTTTAGAATTATTTTTACATGCTTACATAATCTTATAACACAATTAAATGATCAATTTGAATGCATTTCAAAGAAGATTTCCTCATTTTCGCTTGAAAAACACGCGTAGAAATTTCCCAATATCGAATATCCAATTTGAAAAAAAAAAATAAAAACAACAAATAAAAAGTAACAAAAATCGATAATTTGCACATATAAAACATAAAATAAAATAAATGAAGGGAAAAAAAAATAAGTTTTTACCTTTACAGTATCAAAATCTTGAAGAAACTTCGCCAACTCTTCTTGGACCTGACTGATAGTCGGTGTTAAAGGTCTACTCGCCATAACCAACCAATGTTATGAAACTTGTTAGGAGATGGATCGAGATACTGCTTTCTACTCCACTTTACTCATCACTCAAATCTTGCTGCACCGATCCCGCTCATGCGCACACCACCATCAACACCACACTCTCCCGCCAGCCCTGTGCGCCAGCAAAATCCTGCACCAAAACGACATTTTTTAAACGAAAAAAAATATATAAATAAATAAATATAAATAAAAAAAAACCACCCCACCTTAATCCAACGACATCAAAAAACCGACAATCAATTAAATGAAAACTACGTCATAACTGGGTAGTAGGGTTCCGTGGCAATTTTTTCCACACGGTGTTGTGCGATAAAAAGTAAGTTATGGGCAAGATGTGCAAGAATGCAGCTTGTTGATTTCGTTTTTTTTCCTCTTCTAGCGAGAGGATAGAGTCCGTTCCCTTTTTGGCTAGTGGACTCAACTGGGTGTTGCCAGAGTGTGAGGTCGGAGTATGTCAAAGACTTTTTTGTCCAAGGGCTATGTCTGCAGGTTTGAATGCCCCATTCATTGTATTCAACATCCCATTCACCTATTGGCATGTTTGAGGTGTAACCATGAATATTCTGCACATGCCCCTTGAACTCTGCTCCACCATGCACTGGGGAATTATGGGAAATAAATAAAATATTACTTTTTGATATTTTTTTTTTTTTGGGATTTATTGCAAGAAAAATCTTTTGTTCTTCAATCAATACAATTCTAATAAGAGTGGTTGATGGAGGAAATGGATGTGTGGGTCGTTCATCAATCCCTGGGATGTGACAGTGGGGTGCAAGAGAGGGATGAAGGCTGGATCACGACCCCCATGCAGTCACAACAGGGGATTTAACATCATGTTAACCACATATCATATCATTACTAATTTATTTCAACTTTTTTAGAAATTTGCAGGGTTGTTACCCTCATATTCAGCAATAAAATGATTGCACCCTTGGATTTAAATAATGGCAATGTATACTAAATAAAGGCAATTGCTTGTGTGAATAATTCGGTTTTCCTAAATTGGATTTAGTTGTATTGTTTATGTTGCTTTGAATTTAAAAAGAAAATGTAGATCAAGGGAAATGACAGCTTTTGTGTCCTTCCCCCACACCTATTTAGGGAAGGGAAGTGAAGTGAAGTGCACCGATTGGATAAAGGAAAGAAAAAAAATGTTCATTTCCTGTAGGTAAATCTTGGTGTGAATATTAACAAAATATAAATTCACAGCTGCATGGCAATTATTTTGGCAGGAAGTGGAGTGGAAAGTTGTCATGTTGAGATATTTTTTCGATTTTTCATTTTTGGTTTATGTCCCCGGCGTTTATTTGGAGAGGGCGATGAGAAAAATACTTGTTAAGTTCCGGTTTTAACCTGAGATGACATTAGATAGATAAAGAAATGAATGTAACAATGTAGAACATGGTCGATTTGTGACCTTATGGCTGATTACGCTTAATTTGAATGCAGAATCCTGTTTTTTTGGAATAACTCAAAAACCGTTGGCGATATCTTAAATCTGACTTGGGATTTGAACTTGGGACCTCGAAACCTTCGAATTGAAAGTATTAAGATGCAAAATCAAGTTGTTTTTCATGAAAAACGATCCTAAAAAGAGTTTAAGTATTATTTTCCTCACCTTGATAATTCTTTGAAAACAGAAAAAGAACTACAAGAAACGAAACAATTAAAATAATATAATTACGTACTTCCATAATATTGATTATATACAAAAGAAAATCATGGAATCTGTAAACTAAAATTAAAAATTTAAGTATTATCATATTATAATTTTTAATAATACATAATACTATTATTATTATATACAATATATAGAGAGAAAAAATAGACAATTAAAATCTATTCTTAAATTAACATTAAAAACCTAATACTTACAAATTCCTACTCACAATCATTCCAAAACAACTCCTATTACAAAAAAAAATTATAATAAAAAAATAAAACATTTAAATACATTACACACACACAGATTTTTAGATTAGTCCGTTCTTGATCGACTTAAAAATTGTAAACAAAAATTCAACTCTTTCCATTCACGTGTTTAATCCGAACCAAAACATTGCCCATTGTGAAGCCCCTTGATAATAAAATAAAAACATTTATGTGTTAACCATTCTAATTAATAAAATAAGACATTATCATAAAAGCAAACAGTATTGTATACATGAGTATTGTAAAATGTACTTTATTTTTAGCAACAAAAAAATATTTTTTTATATTTTTAAATATTTTTTTTTTTTTTTTTTAGTATTTTTTAGGTTTAATTAAAATGTGAGTTATTGCTGTTTGTTTCTGTTATCTCTAAGCATAAAATGGAACTAAATACTCAGGCAGTGAAAGATTGGCAGTGGTGCTCAAACTTTAATAAATTATGACATGAAAAAAATTAATTTTTTGTTTTAAAAATCTTTTAATATTAAATTGTAACAAATTTGTTTATTTATTTTATTTTATTTTATTTTATTTTATTTTGTTTATTTATTATTTTTTTTAAAGGAAAGAAAAATTGGTCAGAATGGTTTCAATTATAAAATATAAATATAACTACCATGAGAAATGATCATCTCACACTGTGGCAAAAATTCATATGTCAATCAACAAATATTTACAACTTTTCATGAGTTTTCTTAAAAAGAATAACAAAAAAATTGATGAGGTTTTTTTTTTTTTTTTTTTCCTTCTTTTTTTTTTCATGTAAAAACTGCAAATAGACAGTTTCAAAAAACACCACTAGGACAAAATTATGAATTCCTTTTTTTCTTGTTTGCAGTGTAAAAAACAAAAACAAAATTCGTGTCCAACTTGTAGAGTATAATTTACTAAGAAATTTTTAAAATATAAAAAAATATAATTCAAGGTGGAGCGACATCTAGGAGAAGACCAACTAAAGGATCGACGGTACATTTACCGCAGTAGCCACCGCAACGTCCTTGGACCCGAAGTCCGTCCTACATAAAAAAAGACAAAAATTATCGGTTGTCACGACCACGTGATTTATAGTATCGAGACACCAGAACTCGAATGAATGGGCAAGTTACAAATATTAGTACACGGCCGCTCTTTATACGGCATTTTGCTATAACGGCTTAAGGAAATTACGGCTAAGTTTCGATTTACGGCCTACAATTCTCGCTATACGGCCAAAAGTTAAGAAAATTCCCTGCATAGGGCTGTTCACACACATTTTTATGCGTGAACAGACTATAGTGTCGCATGTAACTACTTTTTCTTGCGTTTCTTTGCGTTGCGTCTAGTGTGAACACAAGTGTGATCCTACCTTAACACATCTGCAACCACCTTCAAAAAGGTCCTTTGCAGGCAAATTACCTGCCTAGAAAGAGCAGAAAGGCTTATCTTGGCTTATCCTGCTAGATACCCAACTCGTCCATCATTGTATCCCATATCCCAAACCATGGAAATCCCTTGACCCCAAAATGTGGAAATATAGTTTTCCAAGTCATGACAATTTTGTATCTCAAGCTGGGAAAATATCCACGAAATCCACTTGCCATTTCATGAAAATTTCAATGTTAAAAATTGGTGAAATCCTATGCTCCATGTGCCAAAGAAACACTTCCCTTAAAAAAAACGTAATCCTAATCAATTAAAATTTTTGGAAAAACCATATTTTAGGGGTGGTGTCTGAGAAGTTGATGCGGAAGAAGATTCTGTCTGAGAAGTGAACCGAGTCCGTGGCACTTGCTGGTGGAAAAACTCTCCGCTCAAAGAATCCACTAATTCTCATTGGCTGGTTGCTTTGCCTCGCTCAAAGTGAATTACCATAAATGCGCTAATACATCAGCCGTGCTCTATTCACAGGAAGTTTCCCTCGCGTTCAATGAGCATCCAGCACTCAATGAGCACATTTATGGCAGAGATGCACAGACCGTGACCCTCCATTGATTTGCTGGTGGCCCGTTCCACCATGTGTTTGAAATTTAGAATCAATTTTGCGCTTGGCTACTACAAACATCGAACGAAATACTAAAACAATCGTTAAATCAATGCACTGTTGTCACAGTAAATCCAAGTCTGTGCATCCCTGATCTTTGGTAATTGTTAGTTGGAGCGCTCTAATGCGATCTGTGCTTACTTTCAATAAAATGAACAAGTTATCGGGACTTTCTACCAACCCAGTTGAAATCAGTTTAGAAATAGCAAAGAATTTAATAACTAAGTACATTCTTAGTCATAGAGCACCCAAAGTTGGCAATACCATACCTGTTGATGGAGTATTTTAATTGACGGTTTGTTACCATGACCAACCCATTCTGTGAACTCCGACACAATAAACCCAGTGTCGACCAAATTAATTGAAAATCGACCCTAAAACATTAAAAAAATATCATTTAAATAAATAAATAAATAAATAAACACAAACAAGTGTTACCTGTGGGCAGTTGGCGCTACTATAACAATCAGCAGCTTCTGCATAGGGAATGAGTTGGCCATGAATGGCACGAGCAAAACTATAATCGTGAGCTGAAACAACACAGAACTTCGATCAGCGTTCCAACAAGCAAACAAACTTGAAATCAACCAACCAATAACACGCAGATTCGTTATATTCAGCCGTATTTTGGAGAAAGTCGTAAAACCAGCACGCGATTGCGCATCCACAATGCACTCGCACGACTCCGTCCTTTCGCCATTGTACGGGCACGTGTCGGGTCGAATGAGCCGGCGTTCGTACATTTCGGAATAATTCTCCTCCTCGCCACTGGGCAGGGTGATGTATTCGTGCGGATAAGACGTGTTCATGGCGCCGCAATACACGCGAATTCGCTTTCCACGAACCACAATCTCTTGCTCTCCGTCTTCGTGCAAACCCAACTTCCGCTGAATGTCCCTACAGCTCTCGGCGCCACCTAAAATGCAAAAATAAACAATTTAACTCTCGTCACGGACCACACCACTTCGTACTGACATAGCGGCATCCTGCACTTGCGCCGTCTTTGCGGTCTCATGTGTTTTGGACAGTTTTGGCGCGAAACTACGCGACCGTTGATCTGTTTGCAGAAGACGCGCCGTCTCTGGTTGCCAACGCCGCATGGCGTCGAACACTGTGGATTATTTGGAGTTGGAATTCAATTGAATTGGTTTTGGGTGTTGGATTTTATTTGCTTTACCCTTCCCCAGGCACTTGTCTTCCACTGGTAGTAGTGGTTGCAGTTTCCGTGGTTACACGCTTGTATGATGGTAGGTCTTTCGTTTTCCTTGCAGCCGGCTAAAACTGGATCTGGGTCCATCCATCCATATGCATTCACTTCGTGACAGAATGCAGTTCGTGTTTGCACACCCGGACCACATGTGACGGAACACTAGAAACCGTGAAAACAAAAATGAATACAAAATGGTGGTATTTTAATAAGTGGGGATTCGATGAATTGCAATTGAAATTAGGATTGCACTAAATATTAAATAACGTAGTTCACGATATGTTCACGTGACCAATAACAGTTAAAAAGTAAAAGGAAATTATTTTGCCAATGTTCATGTTTGTTTAGGGCTAGATTTTGGGGCATGTAGACCCAAGACACTTTTAATCCAAAATGCAGTGCTTGAAATGTACCGGAAAGATGTTCTTGAAATTATGGAAAATATTGTTCCGGTTTGTAAAATTATGGGAGATATTGTTCCGGTTAGTGAAATTTTGGAAAATATTGTTCCGGTTTGTAAAATCATGGAAAATATTATTCCGGTTTGTAAAATCATGGAAAATATTGTTCCGGTTTGTAAAATTATGGGAGATATTGTTCCGGTTCGTGAAATTATGGAAAATATAGTTCCGGTTAGTGAAATTTTGGAAAATATTGTTCCGGTTTGTAAAATCATGGAAAATATTGTTCCGGTTTGTAAAATTATGAAAAATATTGTTCCGGTTTGTGAAATTATGGAAAATAATTCCGGTTCGTAAAAAATTGTGAAAAAAAAAATATTGTTTGATGCATTGTTGCGTTATTGAATTCTTGTTTGTGTTTTGTTGTTTCTTGTAGTTCTTTTATACGTTTGTTCCAAATCTATTGTTACTTTTTTAATCAGGAGTGCCTGGCATTAAAATATTAGATGGTCAAAAAAATTTGTCTTGGAGTGTAACTCACAACCAGCATACACATTGTAGAATTATTTTTAAAAAATATATAATTTCCAAGCTTTAATTGCATTATTTTCCTATCCCACTATCCTCTATTCTTTGTTCTTATATTTGTTCTTTTATTTTTTCCCTTCCTTCGGTAGAAATAGCAGCAAAAAACACCAATCACCAAACAATTCATTCTAATTCACATCTATAACTTGTCCATTTACTAAATATTCACTTATTCAGTGCACCCCTAATCAAAAATGCAAAAAAAACAACACAACAAGCTGTTCAATACTCTACAATTAAAAACTTCTCAATTCCTTACATCACTCCAATAGCCGGTTTTCCAAGTATATGGACAGGGCTGTTTATTACATGCACGGCGCAATCGTGGGCGCTTATAAGCCCCGCACAATTCATCATCCACTTTAACTCCATCATCATTAACACAGTACACCGACCTCGTCTGCCGTCCCTTACCACAACTGTTCGTGCACTTAAAAAAAAAATCAAACAATTTCAATAAACGAAAACGAGGCGAAGGCACCGCGCACACACCTGTGACCAATTCGTGGTCGTCCATCTCATTGGACACGGGTGGGTGTTGCAACTTCGCGTCTCTGTCGCCGGAGGAATGCCCGAACAGAAGGAATCTTCCACTGTCTGGTTGTCATAGCTACAGAACGGACGTCTCGACTGCATGCCAACGCCGCAAGATGCCGTGCACGTGGACCATGAGTTCTCCAATTTCCACGCGGGACATTGACCGATGGTGCAATTTTGCTGCGTCTCGATCGGCTCCGATTCGCAGTACGACGACGGCACGACCCGTCCGTCACTCTCTATGCACACCACGTAACGCTCCTGGATCCCGTCGCCGCACGTGACCGAACACTAATTTTTGAAATAAAATAAAAATCATTTTTACTCATTTTTATCGACTAAAAATGCGATTTTTATCGATTTTTAAGTTTGTTTCGTTAAAAGGAGATATGGGATGAGTGAAAAGTGTGTTTTCAAGTAACTGCTTTCGTCTGATTCGTCAGAACGGGGAGAAACCAATCGCGGAGTAGGAGAAACCAGTTCGGGTCTTGCACTGCATTCAATTGCAGCCGCATTAGCATTTCTGGCTCGCAATTGAAGGGGAGAGAAGGTGGAATAAATGGCTCAAGTGAGTAGAAATATTTCTATGTTATTAATTTTTTTTTTGAAAAAATTCAAGAAAAAATTTTGTTTTAATTGGGAATTTTCCAAAAAGAAAAAAAAATTGTATTTTATGAACTTTCATTATTTTTTCACATTTAGTTGGGAAATTGTGCAATTATTTCCTCCAAAAGAGATTTCTTTTAATGGGTTAATGACTAAGGAGTGTTGGTTAGGGCACAAACTTGATTTCTTTTTTTGTGACTGGAATTAATGAAGTATATATAAAATAAAAATAAATATAAATATATTATTACCATAATTTAAAAACCAGAATCGGTTCATAGAAACACTTTTTTTATCATCTTCTTCATCTTGGTTAATCATTAACCAGAAACTCACAAGCGAGTGTGTCATTGTCTTAGAAATCAATCAGTTTTGGGGAATTTTATTGGCGCCTCAATAGCTACCGACAATGAATTTGTCTCGGGAGATAAATATGTCTTTGAGTAAATAATAATTCTCTCGTGACTCATTTTCAGTAGCCCCAAATGAAAGAACTCAACTATCCTCCCAGCCATTCAGTTGCACATTAATAAACATGTTAGATAAATGGAATCACCCGCGCATGCGTGCAACAACTACCAAGCGATGTCCTTAACACTTAGTTCAGCCTGGAATTCGCCTCGGAAACCACACTCGGCCAAACCACTAGCCAGTAAGTCAATTTTACACTTTTACAAAAATGATTTCACTGTAAAAAAAAAAATTTGTATATTTTTAAAAAAAAAAATTATTTTTTTTGGCCTTCTATTTATATTGGTCATTTGTTTTCATTATTTTGATTGCAGATTACAAAACTATTGTTATATTATCCAATAATAGCATCAAGGACTGACTAGCCCAAGTCCTTGGTGGCAACGAGCTTTCCGGACTTTAAATTCAGGAAAAAAAGGCGCCAACTGTATTTTTTCAGCGCCATCTTACAACATAATTAAAAAAAATAAATAAAATTAAATATATTTGAATTTCAGATAACTGCTGTAGTTGCGAAATTTGGGTCAGTTTTATCGACTGTAAATGTCAATTTCCAATCTCGCAGTTTGAAAAATTAGAATTTAAAATGACTTTTCTAATTTACATTGTGAAAAATCGAGTTTTTATACTGGATTCCATCGGTTTAAAGCTAAAATGTCAAATGAAAATAACCCATTGGTAGAAATACAAAAATAAGACGAGCAGGTAAGTTGTATATCATATGGTGTGTAGCACAATGCAGCCATTTTGTGCACAAGGGAAATGATTTATTTTATTTGCAACTCTTTTAGCACTTTGCACATTAAAGCGCTGTGTTTACACGACCACACTTTTATTTATTTTCACTCGGGGTATTTTTAACCATAAAAAAAAATTAAAAATTTCTTTTTTCCTTTTAAAAAAACCCTATAAAATAAAATAAAATAATCGAATCGAGCAGACATCATCTGTTCTTGATTCTTTGTCAATTCTTTGTTTACACAACCAACCGCAAAGAAAACATCAAAAGAACAATGTAAATTTCATTCAAATAAAATGAAAAATTCATTTTCTGTTTATACCAATCACATTCTGTCATCTTTACCACTTCTGGAAGCCAAGAAAAGGTGAGATTTGTGTCTGTTTTTAAACTATTGAAATATTTTTAGATGTTTTATAATTTTGTTTTATAGTGTTTGTGTTGCTAGCTGAAGAATTAGTCAGTTTTATTTCGGTTTTTGCCTTTTGTGTAGAAAACTTTCATTTTCAGGTGAGTGAGTCAGAGGGAATTAACATTCTACTATGTGCTTAATAAAAGCCTTTGCTCGTTTTATTTGGCTCGTGAGGTGCAATAGAGGTCATAGATAGACTGATTGCCCAACTCCCACGCAGTCTGTACATTGCCCCTTTAGGATTCCATCTTTTGAGGCCCACTAATGGTAAATTCCACACACCGGGAGGAAATATGGACATTTTGGCTACTGTTATGAATGTGGACAAAAGTATAAATATTGAAATCTCTTTTGGTATTAAATTAAAGCGTGATGTCGTTTCATTGAGAAAATTAATTTCGACATTTGTAATTTGTCATGGGAACCTTTTATGATTGCAATTAAATTTTGATTTTTATGGGTTTCGGCTAATCCGATGAGTTCAATGACTTGACGACATTGGTTTGGTCTTTTGACTATGGACACTGCTGTCAAGCTCTCGGTTTGATCATTTCAATGTCCAGACAAAAAAATTAAGCCAATGTTGATTTCATTGAACCGCAATAGGTGATCAAATTTAAAAGCAGTCAAGTTCTTTTGTCCATCACTGTACCACAAATTGGCCAACTACAGTGTGCGCCGAAGATGCCGACAATCAAGCTAATTTAAGGCAACAAAATCGCCATTTTAACTTGATTTTCATTGTTTTTTGAAAAATAATGAAACAAAATTTTCATGACATGTCTGGGCCCCTGCAACACAGGGTTCTGCATCCAGTAGTTCCACCACTGTTGCACATATCGCATCCAGATATAAATGTTGGGGTCCAAACCCGACTAATGACCAATCTCCAGGGTGCTAAAAGCACAGGAGAGCCCATGAATATTCAGAAATGATATCTTCATAACATTTTATTGCATAAAAATGCATTTCCAGGTCGAAAATACATTGGGATTACTGTACAATGTCATGTTCCATAATGTCTAGATTTGCTGTGTACAGAAGACCAGAGATGATATATTTCTATTCTATCAATTGCAACAATATTTTTTATTTAGTATGTAAAATGACACCATATTTTTATTCTATAGTTATCTTTATTAAAATAGTTTTGTCTTCGTGTTTTAAGTTTTCGTATTACATATTACCATTTTGTTTCAATGAATTATTCTATATTTATAAATATAATTCTACAAATCAAAACAACTTCCACATATTTATTTCTTCTTTGTGTAAACTGTGTTTTTAAAATTTTTCAAAAATTTAAATTCATAAAAACGAACACAAATTGACAGAAATTGCAGTTGGTATTTCAACTAAAAAAAAAAACCCAAAACCAAAGCACAAATGACTGTTGATTGCTGTTTGAAATATGGAAAAGAAATTGGCAGTTTTGTTTCCTCCCTATCTTAATCCACATATGATAATAAACCTTCACACATATATGATGAACACAAAACAGAAAACCAGACAAATTAGCACGAATAAAAATACCGCAAATGCTCTCATTGAACCCGGGCTTCCAAAGCAACGCGGTATCCTTTACAACTACTAAATTTAACATGTAAATGACTAAAATACCTGCCCAAATTAATCAAAAACACTAAAATAAATGTTTAAATTGAATCCAACATCTAAATTGCAAGGGAAATCCAGATTTTGTCAATAGAGCGCGGGTGTTCTATCAGAGCATTTACGGTAAGCCACAACTATAAATTCCCTTTGTTAAACACCCATAATGAAGCTGTGGGAAGGTCAAAGATAGAAATAAATGAAAATAACTATTTTCAAAAAAAAAAATACTACAACTACTACTACTACTACTAATAATAATAATAATAAGATAAAATAAATCTACTTATAATTCAAAAAACCAATTTTAACACAACATTAAAGATAAAAATTAATTTACATCTATTCTACAATTGCAAAAGATATAAATGGGAAACCGCCTTTTCAAAATGTAATAACCGCCAATTGAACCCAACCTCAATACTCCAGCCCTCTGCTAACCCTCCAATATAAAAATTAGCCCAAATGGGTAAAGATTTATTCAAATTCCAATATTAATCTTCCGAATGTCAGTTTTAATTATCCAACATGAAGCTATATTATTTCTACATAATTAAATATTAATCATTCTGGCGTATTGGAGGGTTACAAATATTAAACTTGTATTAATTAGAATGATATAATAACACGTAATAATTAAGTCTTCAACCTGCCATATCTATCTGGGCGAAAACCTACCGAAGACCACGGTCCCGTTTGCCATCTATTCCCGTTTCCGGAGAAAATACCCCCGCAATCGTGGGTATTACAGGGTTGTTCGTCATTGGGTTTCTGCGCCGCGCACTCTCCGTCGTCCACCTGAGTGCCGGACTCCGATTGGCAGTACACGCGTCTTCGCTGTATCCCGATACCGCAAGTTCGCGTACACTAAAAATATTGGAAAAAAAACGCATAAGTAAATATTTAAGCGACATAATTCGAGTAATTACCGCTCCCCAGCGACCAAAAGCCCACGAGGGGCACTGATGGGAATGACAGTGTATTGTCTCCTCGGGTTTCCTATTCTTGTCGCATCCGTCGGCGTATTTGCCGTTGTCGTCCTGGCAGACCACTTGTCTTCTTTGATATCCCCCACCACATTTTCGTGAACACTAAATCAATTTAATTGTATTTAATAATAATTTAATATACAGGAATCCTTCAATTTGCTTAAGGTTAAGTTCCGAGAAAACACCACGCAGAATTAAATTATCTTAGATAAAATCTGTTTTATCTGGAATAACCAGAAAGCCCTATTAACCGGCATCTAACCCACACCCCAATGGGGACCGGAAAAAAATTGAATTTGTACACCCATACCTCGCTTTACGGCAGAGATACGTTCCTGGAAAGTCGGCCGCAAAGCGAAATGCCGTATAATGAATCCTCCTGATTCGTTATGAAATTTCCCGACTTTTTGACCATATATCGAAAATGTTAGGCCGTAAATCGAAATTTAGCCATAATGGCACAATGCCGTTGTGGCGAAAAACCGTATAAAGGGGGTCCGTATAACGAGATATGAGTGTACACAAGTTTTTGTGACACTTTTTACGTCACTATTAAAGAAAGTCAACCTTAGAAAGTAACTTTGAAGAGAGTAAATCTCAATCTAGTTTCCTGACTTTCTTTGTCACTTACAAATGACGCGCATTATACTTCCAAATCTCGCTCGTCTTGGAAGCTCGGTCTCGTACATCTCGGTCCAATTTGGAGTCTCGGAATCTCAGTCTTGGCAAAACACGATTCCATTACAAGATAGTTTTCTAAAATTTTTTAGAAATTCTCTCGAATTTTCTAGAACCAAGATTTTAAAACGACCAAGATCCTGGAAGTATAGGCTCATGTCAACTGCACGCGCTGGCATTCCCATGCAAATCCAGGGATTACTGTATACCAAAACCTTATTTGTCCCATTCTTTCTTTTTCTTCCCGGTGTGTAGAAAATCCAATGGTATTACCTCACTCCACTCTCCTGTTCCCCAACTGCCGCACGGTTTATGTTGACACAACTCCAAAGCTGCTGGCCTCGGTAGATGCTTGCATTCATCAGCATTGTACTTAATTTTGCTATCCTCACTGTAACATTCCACTTTCCGCTTGCGGAATCCAACACCACAAGTTGTCGAACACTTTTGACATTCACATAATTTGAATTAAATTTCAATTTGATGTTTTGATTGTATCAAGAGAATCAAGTGGGAAAGAAAAAGAAAGAAAGAGGCATGTACCTTCACCAAGTTTTAGAAAAAACATAAAACAATACAAAATAATAAGTAAATTACTATTTTAGTTGACAATCAACAAACTTGATCTTCCAATTCAATATTTGTATTCAAAAAATATTATTGCATATTTATACCTTGCAAAAACATGTCTAGACAGAGCTAATCACAAGTTAAAGAACTTTTATCTCGAACTTTAATTTAACTTTTAATTAAATTGGAAGATCTTAGAGAAAATTGTTAATCAGATTATACAAGGGAAGGGGCAGGGGTGGGGAACAAGTACCACTCACCTCTCCCCATAAACTTGTCTTCCACATCTTTTTATCTCCACTATAGTATGATTCAGGTGGATTTGTGGATGATGATATCTGATTTCGTTCCTGGGTGGATACACACAGCGGTAGATTACATAACATTTCTTCGTCCGGCTTATCGCGGACATTGCAACGGTCATCGTCAATTCTGATCTCAGAGTCAGATTGACAAATAACTATTCGGCGACTCACTCCTTTACCACAGGTACTTGAACACTAAAAAATAAATAAATAAGTAAATAAATAAATGAATAATTTCTGTCTTTGTTGTGTTATCACCTGTCCCCATTGCCCAGATTTCCATGTTGGACAAGTTGCCAGAACACAAGTTTGTTTGTGTTCTGGTATTGCATTTGGATTGCACATAGCGCCGTGGACTTCTTTGCCATTCAATTCACACCAATAAGGTCTTTGACGTTCTCCTCTACCGCAAGACACTGAACACTAAAAAAGAAAAACCAAAATAAGATGAAATACAAAATATAAATTTGCATTAACCAAAAAAGCTCTTCTTTTAAGATGATAAAAAAAAAGTCTTCAATCTTCAATCCCCAAAAAAAAACATAAAAAATGACCAGAATCATAAAAAAATTGATAAAAAGCTGACCGAAATAATGAAAAATTGATGAAAAACTGACCAACTGACTAAAAATTGATGTAAAAACTGACCAACTGACCGAAAATTGATTTACAAAATGACTAACTGACCAAAAATGTCTGAAAAACATGTCCAATAGACCAAAAAGTGATGAAAATATTGAGCCAATGTGCAAAAGAATGGTAAAGCAGAAGCTGGATGATTAGGATAACTAACTTAAGGGGGTGGCGCATTCACTTACATAGAGCCACTTTCCCACACGCCATTGTGGACATGTCGAGTAATCACATGCAAATTTCGTCCTCGTTTCACTGCAATTGCTGTCCTCCATCTCAGCCTCATTATTTATGCACTTGGCTATCCTACACTTTGAACACTGTACACATAACCACGTTCAATTCGAAACCCTCTGAATATTAAAACCCGAAAAAAAGTGTCAGAAAACCATTCAAACTCACCTTGGACCACGCATCAAATGCCCACTGCGCCACGGCACATGGAATTTCACACGACTCGTTCGCAGACGGTTTGTCCGGCAAATTTTTGCAGAACCAATCATCGACGATTCTGGAATCGGATTCTATCATTTGAACACATTGAACTGTTAATGTACGGTTGCCCTTTCCACAGTGCGCTGAACACTCCGATTTACGCGTGATCTGCCAACTGAAACACACAAAAGTAAACACTCTTATTAAAACTTTCCAAGCGCTAGTTTATTGTAAAAACTCCCTTAAATGGTAAATGGTAAATGGTAGGCATGATGCCTACTCTGCCTAATGGATCAAACGACTCTGAGCCCCAGTGCCAGATTTACCATTAGGCAATTATGGGCCCCACCATAAATAAATTTTAAAAAACAACAATGGACCTTAGTTTGCAATGCTGATTGCACAGTTCCTTGAGTGGCTGAGGTCGTTTTTCAACCTTCCAGCAATGAACTTCATCAACTTCAACACCTTCATAAGTCCGCAGACACACCGGTTGGCAATAACGATAACCTAAATTTCAAAAATAATAATTAAAATATTTACCCTCAAAGTTTCCAATACCAGCATACCTTGACATATGGATGAACACTCGCCCCAATGAGCAGAATAATTCCATCTGTAAGCTGTTGTGGTTGAAATTGTGTATTGGTAATGTACGTCAGGTGGCAGTAGATCTTTGACCGACAAAATCTGCAAGAAATAATACCTAAAGTATTTAAGAAATGTGGTATAATTCAGTTTAGTTTGGCTTGGCGAAGTAATTTTTCGCTCTTTTGGCTTGAAATTCTATTTACATAATTTATTACATAACAAGTAACATAAGAATGCAAGTGCTTAAAGCAACTTGAAACTTAAAGGTTAAGTAACACTATAATCAATTTGTTTTTTGTATATATTTAAATTCACTTCAACCCAGACTTTGGTAAATTTGGCAATTTAGATGTTTACAATTGGTAATGTGTTTAATGTAATCAGGTTCAGAGCTTGGAACATTGTGTCTACACTTAGGTTACAGGAATTCGTAAACAAATGGTACTGGGAATCTGCCAAAGATGCAGTAAAGCATAGTGGAGCAATGCACTATCTAGTGCCGCTTTCAATATATTACAAATACAATACAATATATTTCAGTGTATTTAAAAATGTATTAAGTTTCACAATGTACTTGTACTACAAACTTAATATAAGGAATAACTGGTTGATTCCACTACCTGTATAATAAGATCTTTTTCCAATGGCCTCGATGCGTTAATTCGTTCCACAACGGCTCCAGCGCCATTATACTCTAAAGTCGAGACGCCGTACTGAATCAACCTTTTAAACAAAATGACATTAAAGTTGCCATTCAAAATGTATTCATCTACGGGTGTTTTAAGAGCAATGTAGTTGTCGTCCTTCTCCGAATTATTATAACCATATTGCCGTACATCGATGTTGTTTGCTCCGGCGGGTATTCGAACAATATCTGTGTACCCGTGGCGTAAGCGGCGATTCAGATGTCCAGAAACAGTTTTACACGTTGAATTGTTTCCACCACAAACATTACAAAGATCCAATTGTTTCTTTGAGCCCAAGCGTAAATCACAACCGGCGGGCTAAAATCATTAGAACTATAACTATAATTATAACTAATTTGAAAAATTTAACCAAACAAATATCTACCAAGCAAATTCCATTAACACAAACATCAAAAGAGTCTGGGCTACATGGCGTACCATCCACCACTTTTTCGCGCAAAAGATTATGCCCATTGCCGTTGGAGACTTGGCAGAACAGCTTGCAGCGATCCTTGGGATTTACTAGTTGGAAACAATAGTTAATATCTTTGTTTTAATATTTTTCTCTTCTCTTCATAGAAACTTACATCCTGAATTCACAGCAGTCCATGTGACATTTGATGGTATTCCATGAATGTTGAAGTGCTTTCCATTAAATGCAGCGCATTGTTCTTCGCGAAAGTCTTTCGCCAAAGACCCGCAAGACTAGACAAACAAATCACACTTTTAAATAAAAAATGCAAATGGGTTATAATGCTCAAAATACTATTTACTTGAGTTTTACAAGAACGGTAGCGGATTCTTCGACCAATACAGTAGCGGCCTCCATTGTGCGGTCTTTAAATACAAATCAAATGTTTTATTTATGCCTCAAAGTAACAAAGTAGCCGGTGGCGCATTTATATTTATTGATGCTCTTGGACATTGAGAAATTTTGAGTACCCGATAGCCAGTACGACTTGATCACAAAACCAGAAAAGAGCCCAAAATGTGACACGCCACTAGAAGTAATAGCGACATCGAGCAGCAACAAAGTTACACACCATCAGATGCTGTATACTAAAACTCACTTTGGTTTATTGCAATGTCTTATTGATTTCTGAATTCCACCTCCGCAGGTCCTCGAACAAGGACCATATTTGTTCCATTTGCTCCAACCGCCATCAATCGGTTTTAGTTTCGCCGGATCCCGGTAACGACATTTACCTTTCTGACACCACTAAGTATGTAAAGAAAACAAATTGAATGATTGCTTTTATTAAAAACACCACAGACTTACTAATCATTAGCGTAAACAAAATTACTTCCTTATTGCATTAATAAGCACCCACAACTGACTAATTACCTCATATTCTCCACACTTGGTCCCATCAGCCCATGGCATATGTTGCGTCATGCAGCCTACACCATTTGGTGTGGCACACCACAATATCGAGCATTTAGGCTGCAAAAATTCAGTTTTTATTGCAAATTTACAACAATTTACTCGTTAATTCTTACTCCTATCTCGACAGAACAACTACGAGTGCCGGCTCCATATACCAATTCGCACTGCGAGTCGTCAGAGAAAAGTTCTCCCGGTTGCTGTTCTTCCGCCCACCTTCCCTTAAGCTTGTTCTTCATCGGCGGGTCTTGAAGACAGTGTGCCAACCCAGAACTATTTCCAAACAAAAACATGGCCGTTAATTCTCAATTCGTAAACCCTAGTTTGAGTTGCGTTGTGCCTAAGGTGCCTCAGGAGCCAAAGCCCACCAAAATTTAAATTTGCACCTCCAAGATAAAATACCAGTATCATCGGCACTCCATCGGTTCGTGCGCCCGGGGCGGATCTAGGTTTTTCGGGGTCTAGGGCTTATTGAAATCCAATGAGGCCCCATTTTTTGTTACATTAAGAATACTACAAATTATCATTATTATTATATTATTAATACAGTCGGACCTCGATAAGCCGAATTTGAAGGGACCGGGAAGAAAATTCGACTTAGGGAGTTTTCGACTTAGGGAATACAGTGTAATAGGCATGGAAAACCCATGTACCGGTATAAAACCTATAAAACGATGGTCTAAAAATGGACGAATTACCCTCATTTCGTTGATTTTCTATGGCTTTTGGGTGACAACAGGCCATAGAAAATTCGACTTAGGGAGGTTGAGAGCCAAAAATTTTCGACTTGAGGAGGTCGAAAATAAATTGGCCCAATGGGAATTCGGCCGGGGACTAACAAGAAATTCGACTTAGGGAGGTTTTCGACTTAGGGAGGTTCGAGTTATCGAAGTCCGACTGTATTAACTATTTTTTACTATACGATAAGTATTAAAAACTTATGATAACAATTAAATTTTTATGGGCCCTTGGTACTTGGGGGCCTATGTAGATCTGCCCCTTCCTCCGCCCCACCCTTACTGAGGCCCTGAGGAACCTAATGGAAAATCGGGCCTTAGGCAGAGCCAAAAACTCACTCCACGAATTCTGTGAGGAAATGTGAACTGCACGTTGACCATGACCACGGAAAAGAATTTGAGTCCAACATGCGCGCCATCACGTGGGTCTGTTTGCCGTGGTTGAGCCGATAGCATTTCATGTAGTCGTCGTCGTGCGGCAAGCTCAGTCTTGAAGAAAAAATATTCTAATTTTCTCATCTCTTGGCGGATCTTTTTGTTTATTTTCACTTACACGTGTCCTAGTTCGTGTGCTATGGTAAAAGCGGCACTTAATCCATTATCTTCTGCAATGGAACAACTATTGTATGGATCACACATGGTTCCCAGTTCTGCCAAACCTATTTAAAGAACAACAAAAAACACATTATTTAATTCTTCATTTATTGTAATGGTGTGAAATTAAGTTAATTTCACTTTTCAAATTACAGGAAGTTGTTGATTCAATTGAGCTGGATCAATTTTTTTTTTAAATGTAAATTTAAATTTTATATTTAAAAAAAAAAATTAAAATTAAATAATGAATTAATGGATTAATGTACCAAGTGTGTCGCATTTCTTTGGTGATCTGCAAATGTCTTTGCGAGTCAACAAAATGGCCGTGTCGTGATGTAATAAGCTGCTGTCATTTGGATCGTTTTGAATTGCTTGCCACCTGCAGAAGTTTTTTAGTGTTTTTGGAGCACTTTGATACACAACATCTTTAGCCTGCAAAGAGTCAAACACACTTTATTCATATTAGATATCCCCAATAGTGACCAAGCAATGGTGCTCTTTGGACAAGAAAATCTACACACAGAAATACTCCAATATAATTATGTCAAACGTTTTGTCGAAGTGCCAGCAGTGAATAATACTGGTACTAATAACCATCTTCAAACTGCTGCTGCCAGTTGCAGGGCCAGTCAGACAGTGGTGTGAACGGTGCGCCGGTACACGGCCCCTCGACAATGTTTTTGAAGTGAAACTTCTATTGGCGCGTAGGACAAATTGGCCTGACCGTCACGAAAAAGTGAAACGCACATGCGCATGCACATGCACAGTGACACGCCACATGTACATAGTATGTACGTAGCATATATAGACAAAATTTGAAGAAGATACGACAAAAATTCGACAAGTTTAAATTTATTCGTTAATTTTTGTCAAAAGCAATGCACAAAATCCACTTTTCTTACGGGCTCAGAAGTTTCACTTCAACCGCGCGAGAGTCACACGCATATTGTTTAAATTTTTGTGGGGGTAGTTTTTTTATTTTGTTGGGTTTTATCATTATTTTGGTGGAATTTTACAGTAAATACCTGGCTCAAACAATTGCCTATGCCCAAATAGGTGCCAGGAGCGAGGGGAAAAGACTAGGCAAAAGGGTGTTTATTCGGAGCTTTACAGTATGTAATTTGACATTAAAAAATTTAGAGTTTCTACTGGACGTTATGCAGTTTTAATTTTTTTTAAAAATTTATTTACCAGGTCTTCATTCATCATTGCTAATTTCACTACAGCTATGTTGATGGAATTGCCTATACTGGCATCTTTATAAATAAGTGAGACCTATAAAAACAAGAAAATAAAATCAATCAACTTATATTTCAAACAAGTCACAAAAAAACATCCAAAATTGCTTCTTCAATCATTTCAAACATTCACTTTTCAACTCCTTTAACCATCATTTAAAAAAGAAAAAAAAGAAGAAAAAAAATAACCTCAGCGCTAAAAAGAAGCATTCTGCAAATAGAAAACAAACAAAAAAAATCTTTAAAATCTACCACCCTGACATCTGCTGTTGACTTAAAAATTTAACTATGTTTTGTCTACACCTTTCATTCCTCATATCTCCACTCCTAAAAACTAATGAGCCAAAACCAAGCAAACAAACTAAAAAAAAAAAACAATCACATGAAACAGCAACAGATAGCTGAAGGAGAAAAAATCCAAAAATATAAGAAGTGTAGTCTCTGTTTCTCTGACAGAGCATGGGGCCCTCAGCCTGCAAAACTCCAAAAACCTATAAATCCAGTGCCGGACTAACCATTAGGCAGAGCAGGCACCAGCATATGAGCCCTCCACCTTTTAGGTTTAAGTTAGGCTTGTTTATATGTATTTTCCTTATTTTCCTGTTCTCATGATAAGACTATTCTTAAGCCTTTTACCATGTGCCATTGTTACCAATAATGTAGGAATGTTAGATGAAAGACTTTGCCTTTGTGTCATTATTTTAAGTTTTCTTTGTAGGTTCATTTCTTGATTATTGTCAGTAAAGGCTTAAGTTGCATACAGGAATGATGCCTCCTCATTCTGGTCTTGGCCCCTAGTGACTAAAGCCTGTTAGGGCCAATTGGTTAGGCTTCTGCCGACCCCTTCCACCAGAGGTCGCACCGATGACTACTAGAGGCAGCGGCAAGTTACCGGATTGCGTGGGTAGAACCAGCCTCACCCCACCCCCCTTCTTCAGCGCCACAAGTGGCGTCCCAAGACCTGTCGCCACAAGAATCAAGCTTTTGTAATTTGCGAGGGATTTCAACTGCCTAAGGACCTCCGCAGAAATTAATCCGGCACTGTATACGCCCGCCTCTGTAATTTTGCTGATGATTTTATCGACTCATTTACTGCTTCGAAGCCGAGATGAAAAATTTAGGGGCGGCAAAAAGGTAAGTGCCTATGGGTTGCCGCTATTCAAATTGTAAATTCGCCGGTGGAAATCATCCTCCAGAAAAAAAAACCAAGGTGAAAATGTTTTATTTATACACATAGCCCAAAAAGGGATGAGAAAATCAACTCACTATTGCCATTAATGTAAGGATATAGTTTTGAAGCAGAGTGCCGTGGTACATTTGCATTGTCATGTCTGCTACTACCATCACTTCCACGTGCAAGTCGTGGCTCACAGACCTCCTACTCCTTCGCTTATGTTGATGACTGCCTGAATCATTAACTCCTTTGTGGGCGTTGTGTCTGTGATGGTGTCTGCGATGGCGGAAAAATATCCCATTGTCTAGGAAATAAAATAAAATAAAATAAAATGAAATAAAATAAAATTTAAATTCCTTCTCACATTTTTACACTTGAACTTAGACAGGTTAAATTAAAGGTTGTTTGGAAAAAAAATCCTCCATTAGCGTGTCAATCAAAAGGCGGATGGTGAATTTGTCAAATTTGAAGCTAAAATTAATGTTTTTATATTTTTTGAACAAATAAACTTGTTGGGAATGATTGAAGTGAATTCGTGGTGTAATTATTTTGCTATTTATATATAAATAATTTTTGGGAACGTGTAGGGAAATATAGAAAAGTCTGAACTTTGCATCTTCACTTAAGTTTTTTTTTTATTGCCATTTGCATTAGGATTCAAACTTGTGTTTATGAGTTATTCGTGCACATTCCTATCAAAAACCCATTGGGTTTTTCATGTTGGAATGGCACAAAGGTCAAGGATGCCTTGATTCAAGGGTAAAATGTAAAAAAAAATCAAATTGGAAAATAATTTATTACATTCCCCAATCCATGCAATAAAATTAATTGATAACTTGCTTGGAATTGTAATTTTTTTCCTCCTTGATAGAAGAACTGATGAAAATATTAAATTAAATTAAATTAAATTTCAATATCAATGTCTCCATCTTGATTTAACCTTCCACCAAGTGGCAGCCATCTTTTCCAGTCATGTTTTACGACACCTGGTATCAATTTTTATTTTATTTTAATCTATTTTATTTTATTCTGCTGAAATGGGCCCCCTGGAATCATTCTAGAACACTTGTGTTGCTGTTAACCTTAAATCTACTGTGTGGTCCACACATTACCACTTTACAATCATAATCAGTGTCAGGGGAAACTACTGTGGGAAACAAGGTTCAAATACCAAACATGAGCTGCAGATGAAATCCAGTTGCTACAATTTGTCAAACACAAACAGCAGGTTCCAACAACAAGGAACAAAAAAAGTACCCATTCAGATATCACTTTTCAGACCGGTTTTGTTTTGCTAGAGCAATGGTACACAACATTAGGACCCAATTGTCTGAATAAGGCCCTATTCCCTTGTTGCTTAAAATAAGATGGCCACATTAAAAAAAGTGCATTTTGACAAATAATAATATTGTGGAATGCATTTCCTAATACATTTTGCAATAAGGCAATAGCATGCAAAAATGCATTCCAGCTAAATGGTATACATTTCACAATATATTGTAATACCAATGTACATTGAATACATTGAACCATGTGGGCAGTGCCAGTCACAATGTTTGACATTTTAAAAAATGTTTTTCACATGTGGGGATTTAGGCTTAATTCAATTTTCTTTTTAATTGGGAAGATTACACATCTGTTGTGTACTAGGTAATTGTTTGGTGAACTCTGCCCACAAACAGTCTCAACAAATTTGTATTGGCAAATTGACTTAATGATACCTGTGTGAACCACATTCTTCGCTGAAGAATAATCTGGAACAAGTACAATGTATCACGCCCAGAAATTAACCAGTTGCAAGTCTGCATTTCCCAATGCAAGAATTGCCAAGAAAAATACACTTACGTAATTTTCATTAAAAAGAAAAACATTAAAAGAATAAAAGAATTCAAAGTAAAATGTAAACTGAAGAAATTTTATCCAATTTTACCAATTTTTTATGTATACAAATATTTGAATTTCAGGGTTTGTCCATGAACTTACTTGTGTAATACATTCATAACATCAAAAAAACGATATTATGACATCAAAATTGGAAATCCCAACCACCCAGACATATAATAAACAAATAAAAATAATAATAATTTTTAAAAAATTCCTAAATATTTAATAACAGGAGCTAGAATATAGTAATTACAAGATAGTGCATCACGTGATAATCCATTACAATCATAGTGGTCATTTTTTCCGTGACATCTGACTCGCCCTTGAGTTTTAATGCAAAAAATTCCAAAAAAATTCCAAAAAAATAAATTAATAAAAAACACCTTAAAATCCCTAAAAATACCAACAAAAACAGAAGAAGAAAAAACCAATAACTTAGTGGTTTAAAACTATAATTAACTCATCACACAGCATGTCATTCAGGTCAGGGTTAAACAAAAGTAGGCTTAACACTCTAAGTCAAGCTCAGTGGGTCAAAGATGAAACAACAAGATGGATGAGATGCTGAGATAAGAGAGAGAGACATGGGAGCCAAGGTCCTTTGCCCTCCTTCAAAACATTTTAAAATGTCTATATTTTAACATGTTTCTATTCCTGGAGGGTGCACAGGGTTAAGTCTGTGCAGTCAGGTATGAGGAAGCAGTTTTTCTCAAGAAATTTCCTATTTCTTCACTTTAACCTTGGGAAAATCATACCAAGCAGTTAAATCCCAGTGCCACTCTACATACGTGCTGTTTTAGGCAATTTGTATCAATATTCTCAATTTCTTGGCTCATTAAAATCAAAAAGATTAGATTTCATTATTTCCTGTTGAGACTATTTGTAACATTGAGGCCAGAAATTCTCCTGGATTGCTTTGGAAAGTAAAAGAAACCCTCTGGTGGCAGAAAAAGACTTCTATTGATAACCACAGCTCTGTGCAGTCCCTTGTGACAGAATTGCAATGTTTAGACTTGTTTAAATGTTTTTGAAAAAAAATTGGGAATAAAATTTGTACATTTTTTTGGGTGGAAATAAGCACAGGATTAGCAGTGTGTTCATGTTTAGCAAGCACCATTTTGTTTTCTGGTTGTTTGGAGAAATGTAAATAACAGCGGGTTTTAAAGCCGCTGTGTTTCAAGTATCAACCATTCCATAATTCTTCTTCTTCTTCTTGGTTGTTTTAACTAGTTTTTTACTGTCTAAAACCCTTCTTAATATAACTCAAGTTCACATTAGTGTCAAGTCAGCATCTTCTAAACATGCACCAAATTGCTAACTTACATAACAACTCTTTTTCCTCATTCTTCTCTTGAGAAAACAAGATTCTTTAGAAAAACATATATAAACACTTTTTTATTATTTAAAAAAAGGTTTCTTTTTTGTATTTTGGTTAATGATGATGTCAATCAAAATAAATAAATTAACATTTCTTGTAAAAGTGATATCAGACATCAACAAAACTGCAATGTAGGGGATAAACCAATGACTAAGTCATCCTCATAAAATATCCCATGAGTCATCATTGTCACAATCAATGCACAAAAAAATGTCATTGTCACATCAGCTAGTAAATACACTTTGAAAAATTGCCTCATAAATTTAAATCTCAATTCTGTCACCATTTGGCACTTGAAAGTGTCCAATTTCCCGATTCCCACAGAGATTTGCAATCAATAAACTAAAGTCTGGAGCAAAACTTTAAATACTTAATCTTCTATTAGAGTAAAGAACCATTATCAAGCTTAAGTCTATTAATAACCACAACCAAATAAGTCACCAAAAGTATAGTTGTAAATCCTTTGATAACAGTGAGAAAGTGCCAAAATGGCCTTGGCTAAAGCTCTAGCATAAACAAATAAGATTTTACAATCAATAGGTGTGACAAACAATAATTTGTAATAAAATTAAAATAAAAACTTAAAAAGAAAAAATCAAATCCAAAATATAAAAATATCTCCACCATCAAAATCAATACTTGCAACAACAACACTCCAAACTTGTACACTTTTTTTTCCTTCAGTCTTGCAGACAAAATTACATTGCATCTGGAGATGGAGACCAAATAGTGAGCCTTGGCCCTTGAGGAATGACAAATGACATTCAACTCAAATGGCTGGCTATATTGCCAACATTTGAGTTAAAGGAACTGGATGCAGTCAGAGGAAGGAAGCCAGTAATGGCAGACATTGCAATCTGTCAGAAGCAAACTGGATTACCATAATGGGCAATTTCAACAAAAACATTGCACTCCAAACAACATGATTTAATCTTCCAAGATAGCACAAAGAACTCCTCCAATCCCAACTTCCAAATTTACAACCTTACTCACTTGTACTTAGCAGGAAGTAGCACATTTTTGGAAGAAAATCAAATTACCTATCCAAAGACCAAAACTCACGTTTCCTCAGGTCAAAATCACTTTCACTTAGTGCTATGTTCTATCCCCAAACAATAACTGAATTTTGCACTTCCTTTTTACTTTTGTTTTGTTTTGGGCAACAAATTTTCATTGATTAAGAGTTCACAGATGAGTGCCAGATAGAATTATCAAAGACAACAAAATGAAACTGAATTTTACACTTTCTGGAACACCACACTCTTTTAATGCTAATTTTATCTCTGTGAGATCATTTCAGTTATTTATTAGAGTGAAAACTAGTGCTCAACAAATGCTCCCCTACTCCATTTCTATCCTCCCACATTCAAGACCCAAAATTGAGCCTCCTCTAACTCTAAGGTCACTTATTTAGGTCACCAACATTTTTTTATGACGTAACCAAACCCCAAAACGCAATGTAAAGGGACAAAGTGCAGCTATAAAGTCGTCCAAACATCACAAGGAAGCAGTGTAAAGTCACCAAACACTTTTTCCTTTTAAAAGAATATGAAATTTAGGTTTAAAATGAAGAAAATAAATGGAAAAGAAAAGAAAAAAGTGTTGACTTTCCAACTTGCAAACTGGTTTGGTGGGTCAATGAAGGCTGCGTGGATTTTTCCCACTTGTTTCTTTTATTCCATGTTGGTGTAACCCAACTGCAGCGACCTTGCCAAACGCAGGTGAGATGATGTTCAAATCTTGCCATGCCTCACACGGAAGGAAAAAAAATCGCCTCATTTGTATTACAATGTTAAATCCCACTACCCCAACACTATTTCACGCATGAGTGACGTCCCAGTGTCTACCTGTGGTCCCGGGGACTGAAAGATTTTTTTTTTTGACTTTGAGGATTGATTTTTTTTTATTTTATTTTTGTTTGTGGGGTTTTGAGGAAGAGAAAAAAAACTGAAAGGAGGTCATATTGTACAGACATCAACATAGATGACACGTCAACCTAAAATAGCTCACTACGGCGTGCAGAATGTGTGATTAAAATGCTTTGACGGCTCCTTTCCCTTCTCAACATCTTTTTGAGCTTGGAAAAGAAATTAATTTTGATTCATTAGGGCTAAATATCTCACTAGATGGAGTGGAACAGTGAAATAAAATTTTTTTTTGGATGAATGGAATAAGATCTAATTAAAGATTAATAAAATAAAGATGTGTGGGTTGTTGCTAAGCAACTGCAGTGGATCTGCCATTTTGCAACGTCATGTGGTGTGTGTGTCCTTGGTTTAATGTGCTGAAGAATGAGTTGTTCTACAATAATTGCTGGATGTGCAAAACAAAAGAAATGTTTAATAAAAATTTGAGTGTTTTGTTTTGTTCTGTGGAGAATAATAAACATTTTTTACTGCTTCAAACTTAAACAGGATTAGTTGGATTATGCCAATTCGTTGGCGGAAAAATAACCCGCGGTGTGTAATGTATGCAGAACCAAGGACAGGATCTCGAAATATTTGAATATTAAATGGCAAAAAAAAAATTGAAATTCTTTATTTTAATTAAAAATATATGCTACAATGTCGCCACACTGAAATGAATAAAAATCATGACTTGCGTATTGGCGATAATAATATTTCATTCAGTACCACACGACGGTAAGTCATTTATTTCACTTATTTTTATTCATTTCAGCAACCTTTAAGTATTTGCTTAACCAATTTGGACGCACCTTGCACGCAGCTGAGATCTGAATGATTCTACAACCGAGCATGTGCAAACCACGTCATTTACCAAGTTCATATGGTCATAGTTCTTGTTGCAGTTAACTTAAGTAAAATATGATGTAAAGCACATGATTACCTGAAGCGAGAACGAGTTTATCAACTTAAAATATTTAAGCAAATTTTTCTTGACCAATTTGAGCACCGCCTAATGATTTAAAAAATCAAGAGTCGAAATCTAGAGGATTTATGAATGTTCTTACTGTCAGCCCCCACACATAAGATCAGATTATCAGGGCGTTGTTTACACAAATTCCATGGCAACCACCCATAATCCAACATCATATCACGTGATCTAGCAGCTCCCTAATGTATATTTAGATTGTGTTAATCTGTCTAAGCCACTGTGCAAGTTTTGTAGACAAAAGTGCAATATTTTACTTCCCCCTTAATTTATTTTTAGATTTTATTTTATATTTTGCTCAGTTTCAAACATTGATGGAGAAATCAATTAGACTGATAGTGCAAGTAGCAAATTGTGCAATAAAATTCACTAAAAGATGATATTTAGATCAGATACAATCAAAGTCCTAAATAAAAAGCAACTTCCAAGCCATCACAAAATTGCACCTGCATTTTCACCTCACTTAACAAACCCAACCACGTATCCATTGGAATTCCAATTCCTAAAGCCCACCTGTGTGAATCCAGAAGAAAAAAAATTTTTTTTTTAAACATATTTAAAAATCCCCCAGTTTCTTACACACCCCTATTTTCATTGCAGCTACCTGCTGGGAACTTACAAATCCCACTGAAAGTGCTCAACTTTATCTAAAAAATAAAAAAAAATTAGAAAAACTCAATTACTTTCTATGGGAATTAAACCAAGTGGCCATTTTGTCTTATCTCAAGTTTAGTGGTAATTAACCCTCAAGTATAATCTCCCCTTCAACTTCCACATCCCTCATTTATTTGACATCAAATGAAATACTTGAAATTTTTTTCTCAATCAAAGAAAAAGGAAAAAAAAATTAAAATTAAAATAATAAAGATAAAAAGATGTGGATTTTGAAATGCGATAAAAAGTATGAATGAAGAATATCAAATTGAAGTTATCACTAGACATTCGAAGTGCGTGGGTCCATGACCTTGAAAACGCCTAAGAATGACAACGACCGTGAATAAGGCACAAGAGCCTCAATAAAATTTAATAAATTACTGCACCTTAGAAACATGTCTGGAACCCTTTTAACACCCACTTTGATACCAAAATGGTCAAATCCATAGTGTGTAGATTTTTGACCCGTTATTCGCTTCGGGTTCGCTTCCTTTTTGGTTATCGGCAATCTACTAGATGTTTTTATCATCGAGATTGCTAACAACATTAAGGGGATTTCTGGAGTGGCAATTTCCAATTATTTTGTACTTGTCCTTTCGAAACACAAAGGGGTTTCGTTCAGGGGCAAATCTAGGGTTTTCGGGGCCTAGGGCTTATTGAAGTCCAGTGTTCGATTAAGAATCTATAAGTTGGGGTTTAAAATTCATTTTTAATGACATCAAAATCAGAATTGAAATATATTTATTTATGAAATGGTGTTTAATGACAAACATTATATCTTATGTACTATACGATAAGTGCTCATTGTAGTCCTTATGTAGATCCACCCCCAGTTTCGTTAGATGTACAATTCTGTACTATCGTGGTTTTGTATTAATCACAAAATCAATCATTTTTGATGCTGTCAAATTCAATTGCAGGGTTTTGCACTAATGTGATTCAACCGTAAAACGTGATATGGAAAAACAAAATGGAAATCTCACACTTTCAAGTTTCACCGATAATCCCAGAGTTGTTCATTGAAAATTCACAAATACTTTTGTACATTGCAAATTATTTCAGGCGGCTACTTAGATTGAGCTTCTTGGCTGCTTCCATTTTGTTTAGTGCTTGGCAAGTCTCAAACTCTACCTTTCACTTGATTTTGAAATTTTAAGTTTTTCGTCTTTTGTGTTTTCGCAATTATACACATTTTTAATGGAACCAAAATCACATAACAAATCCAAAAGTGCAAAATTGTTAAAATTACAAAATTACAAAATTTGTGGCTCTGATGTTTTTATTCAGTACCTTACCAAGCTAGTAAATAAGAGCACAATGAACCAAGATTATATGACCATCCCATCTAATATTGCCTTTGCTTAATAACATACACACACAGCATAAGCCCCCCTCTGTATTTATTGTAAGTTAAAGCCCTGCAATATCTCAAAGCTCCCAAATTATTAGCAATGCAATTTTCTGCCTCTTGGCTGTGATAAATTCCAATCCAATTTGGAAAAAGCACTTCTGCCATTACAATTTTGAATAATTGCCTAGGGAGTGGGAATTTACTCCTCGTCTGCCTCTGGGGAACTGCAAGCTAACTGACCATTGCAGCAGACATACATCAAGTTTTTAATTGTTTGAAGAGGAGTTGGTTTTCCAACAGCCTATCGATCCTTTTGACTTTAACGAATTTCAAAGACAATTCACAAAACATTGTCCATTTAATCATTTCTTTTATTAAATTTTAAAATTACACACCTTTGGTCTGTGTTGTCTCGTCGTACCTATAAATCACATGGACATCTGTGATATCTCCTCCGGCTTTTGCTGGTTCCATAAAAAACCGGCCCGAAGATGACCAAATGTAGCCCACCTAGAAAAAAATTGAGAAAAAAAAATATTCAAGTTTAAATTTCTTTTTTATTAACTCCATCCAGATGTGTCCCAATTTAAACCATGTTATGAATGGATCCTTTGATCAATATGTTACATAATGGCTATAAAATGCAATAAAGATAAAGAAATACTCTTCACTTCTAAAGGTAAGCTTCAAAAAGCAACTCAGGTCTTTTATTACTTGCAGCCCTAAAAATAAGTTTCCACCTTAAACAAAAAAAAATAAAAATAGCAAAAAAAAAAATAAAAATAAACAGAAAACCCAATCCGGAAGTGCAGTCAAACTTCCGTATTTGAAAATCTCAAAACTTAAAATATGCCATTAATTGTGTCTCAAGGAGTGTCTGTGAACCGACTGTCGGGTTGGCGACCTCATTTAAAAGATACATTAATAAATGAATTATAAATGAAGGCATTGTGAAATAAAATAGACTACAATCCATCATGTGAATTCTAGTTGACAATCCCCCACTTTGTGCTACCTCAATAAAGCTGTCTGCAGTTGCCCTAGTCCTTATACTTACCCACTTTATTTCTCATCCATTACAAGCTAAACTAACTTATTTTAACATATAAGCTTAATACTAAATATTCATTAGGAAACATAATTACTGGGTATCCATTTGTCAGAGAAATTAAAGAATGAATTTTGACATATGCAACGAAATGATTGTTGATGAAGTGATTAAACCTCTGTGATCTGTACACAGCAGCATCCAGATAGCTGTGTGATTCCAACACCAATCAGTGCAGACAAAAGAAGATACATCCTCCAAACTGAACCCTAGCTGCACCGGACACATTTTTGGAGCCCACCCTGTGTCCGGACCACGCAGCTACAATAGGTGCATTGAAAAAGTCGCATTTTAAGAGTTTTAGTTTGTGTTTTTGTATGCTTTAACATCACAAAACAAAACACAAACACCTAAAACACTTGCAACAAGAGTAGGTGCATTCAAAAAGTCGTGTTTTAAGTGTTTTAGGTGTTTGGGTTTTTGTTTTTGTATCTTTTAACACTACAAAGCAAAAACACAAACACCTAAAAC